>PVIJ01005755.1:0-78951 GCA_004024925.1 Scalopus aquaticus | reverse complement strand
GGGCTGGGAATCACTGCTGTCCTTGGGCAATTCGCACAGCTGAGAGCTGCCATAGCACACAACGAAGCTCTCCTGGGTGGTTCTTCCTCAGACTGGGGGACCAGGGCAGAGACCTTCCGGAGCTTGGCCCTCTGCCACAGCACTTTCATCCTGGGCTGGGGCCACTGCTCTGCTGCCAGCTCCCCGAAGTTGGTCACGATACTGAGATGCAGCTCTGGGGCTGGAGAGCTGGGCACGTTCCATCAGTAGGCTCAGTGCTGGAGGGTGTGGGACAGCATGTGTTGAAAGGGATGTGTCTAGATAGCTTGCAGGCCTGCCCAGGCAATAAGCAGCCAGGGAAGGGTGGGAGGTGGCGACAGCACCCTTCATGGGTGGGAGGCCATGCCCCTCCATGTGGCTGGTCAGGGAGAGCATCCACTAGCCCCAAGCTCTGCTGGGCAAAATGCCCGGTGGGCACCAGAGAAGAGGGGAGTGGGTTACCCCAGGCCAGGAAGTTGAAAACCAGGCAGGTGAGGGGGTTTTCTCCTTTAATTCTCCTTTACTTAGTAAGCAGCCAACTAGCATAATGGTTTCAAGCTAGGCTTCTGGGCTGGTCTGCCCATGGGCATTCTTCTTCTTTCATTCTCGGGCCATGGAAGTCTTGCATAAATGACCAGCACTCTCTCTCTCTGCTTCCTCGTCTATAAAAATGGAGGCCTTGATCCTACTGGGACTGAATTCATAGGACAGATTGAGGAGCACAAGAGTTAGAGCATTTGAGGCCCTTAGAACAGTGCATGGCATGCGGGAGATGTCAGTAAATACGCTCATTGACCAGATTCCTACTCACCTCTAAGGGACCCAGTGAAATGTCTGCTTCTCCCAGCATCCCAGTTTCTCTGAATTTATTGCTGCAAACATTCACCATTTCCTTGCATCCCCCATCATTCCAAATTTTGGCAACAGAGGGGGTTTCTCTCTGTTCCTGGTAGGATTTCCTGGTCAAGGCACCCATGCCTTCCTTGGGGCTTCAAGGGCGGCATGTGCTCTGAACTCTGGCAAGGTCATGCAGTCAGGCTGTTTGTTAATGGGTGTTCCAGGGAAACCCTCAAATGAAAAGGCAGCAGGACCCTGCCTCATGCTGGGAGAGTTTGCATAACAATAATGGGTATCCAGAGAAAAAGCCTTCCCAATACAAAGAATTTTCCTGTGCTGTCTTAATGGCCAGCTTTGTGTTCACAATTCATTATGAAGAGGAGGTTATTAATGGCCGAGGGAGGCGCTTGGGTTTGTTCCGGGGAAGTGCTGGCCACAGGACAGGCGCACTGGGGGCGGGAGAGCCACAGCTAGCGGAGGCCCGGCCCCGGTGCACTTAGCCTGGCTGCCTCTAACCTGTGATTCAGAGAGCTGGGTGTGAGGTGGAAACTAATTACAGCTGCCGAGGGAGAGCTTTCATCACTCACTCTGCGCTCCCGCCATTCTCCCAAGCGCTGAAGGGGAGGCCGTACAGCTGTTTTCCCTAAACCCGAGGGGGACAGGAGTCGGGGGAGTTTGGGACGGCGTGCAGGGCGAGGCTGCCTGTGGGATCACTCTCTTCCTGCTCAGTGGCCTGGAGTCCGGCTTGAGGTGAGAGAACAGGGGCAGAGCATAGAAATGGGCTTGGACCCCTTCTGACCCTCCCCTCCGGCGCCTCAGTCTGAGGAGGTCTGGTGGGAGGACCCTGGAGACGGCAGACCTGACCCCGCTCCCTGGCAGTCCAGGCTCCGGTGGCTGTGAGGGTTGGAGGTGCTGTGAGAGGTGTCTCCGCTGCGCTTGTGCAGGTATGCGATGGGTGTGCAGTGGGCGCTAGCAATTGGAGTAGCTGTCCTGGGCGCCACAGATGTTGTTGTATGTGTGAGGTGAGTGGCAGGGCTGGGAAAGGGTCTGGCAACGTCCTTCCCGAGAGCAAGACCCCTTAGTCAGCCAGGAAAGTGTGTTCCTGATTTTGCTTTGGCTTTGGTGTCTCCAGGCCCTGGTAAAGCCTCCAGATTCTGAGACTAAAAGGTTTTATTAGTCAATAAGCATTTGCCCACCAAGGCTAAACTCAGAGGCAGAGGCAGCCTCTTTCTCCTCCTCTGAAAGAGTTTGGCCCATTCCTCTTGAATCACTTTTCCCTTTTTGTTGTGATTTAAAAAAAAAAATCACAAAAAAATAAATGGTTTTATTATGAAATAATATAATTATAAAATATAATATCCATTGGAAAAATATGCATCCACTTTAAGTACCTATTATATATAATCAGCCTCTGAGACTTTACCTGCACTTCTGAGTCCCCCAAATCCTTGTACCCCCTCTCTCACATCAGTTTTCCTTCCCCTAAGTGAATCCATTAGGCTGACTTTAATGGTGATATAGCTTTGCCAGCTCCCTAGGAAGGTGATCTGAAACAAATTCCTTAGTTTTAACTTTTTTGAATTTGACATGTCTGTGCACGTGTACATGTGGCATGATTACAGTGTGTATTTTCATGTCTGGAGTCTTTGGTTCAGCATATGGTCTGTGAGATTTATCCATGTGATTAAGTTTCAGTATAGATTCTTTAGATTACTCCATGAGCAGATCTTCATTAAAGATGGTTCGTCTTTCCCTTATACTTTTTATTTTTTTTTCTTGTTTGACCCTTTCGGCTAGAATCTCTGATATGGAATTGAGTAGAAGTGGTGGTAACAAGTATTATTGCCTTATTCCATTTTGTTAATAACAAGTTTTTTTTGAGATATAATTCCCGTACCACACAATCCATCTATTAACGTGAACAATTTCGTGCTTTTTAGTATATTCAAGGAGCTGTGCAGCCATCACTACATCAGTTCTGGACTTTTTAAAAATTATTTATATCTTTTACATTATTGTGTACTCCCGATACGTTCCCCACCACCGATTTACCCGTGAACCATCACCATAGTCCCTTGTGCGCTCTTCTCCCTCGCTTTGAACCCTTATCCTCCTCCTCCCTCGCTGAATGTCTCTCTCTTATTTGGTTCCTCTGTATTCTTCCTATAAGTGAGACCATTCAATATTTTTCTTTTTCCTTCTGGCTTATTTTGCTGAGCATGATCCCTTCTAGCTCCATCCATGTTGCTGCGAATTGCATGAGTTTATCTTTTTTGATTGATGAATAGTATTCCATTGTGTATATGTACCACATCTTCTTGATCCAGTCATCTATTTTTGGGCATCTGGGTTGTTTCCATATCTTAGCTATTGTAAACAGTGCTGAAATAAACATAAGGGTGCATGTATCCTTTTGGATTAATGTTTTTGTATCCTTTGGGTAGATTCCCAGAAATGGTGTTGCTGGAAGCTCCATTTTTAGCAGTTTGAGGAACCACCTTATAACTTTCCATAGTGGTTGGACCAGTTTGCATTCCCACCAGTGCTGGAACATTTTTATCACACCATACCCATCAGCAGTCACTCTGCATTTCCCCCAACTCCCCAGCCCAAGTCAACCACTAATCTACTTTCTTCTTCTATGGATTTTGAACACTTTGCTATTGTTGTAGACATTTCACATGAATGGAATTCTGAATATGTTTCAGAATGTATTGGTCTTTGTGACCGATCTTGTCTTATTTTTGATCTCATGTTAAATCTCAGGATTTCTTAATAGTATGTGCTTTTTAAAAGATATCTTTTATTAAGTAAAGGTGTTTTTTCTTGTCCTAGTTTTTAAAGTTTTGCTTTAGTTATTATTTAAAAATTATGAATATGAACAAAGGTTGACTTTCATGAAATACTTTTTCTGCTGCTGTTGAGATGATCACATTTTTCTTACTTGACATAGTGAACGATAAATTACATTGATTTTTTAATGTTAAGCCAACTGTTTATTCCTGGAAGGAACTCAAATTAGATGTGACATGTTGTCCTTTTAATAGATAGATTTTGTTTGCTAACATTTCGTCTAGGATTTTTGCATTTATGATTATAAAGATTGACATGATTTTTTTCTTATAATCTCTTTTTCAGGTTTCAGTATTGTTTTACTTTATCCCCAATCTAAGCATAATACAAGCAGCAGCAGAAATGTCCAGTAGTTTGATTATATGTCCTGATTCTGAGAACTCTATGAGCGCACTTGGGGAGTTTTGCTGCTTCTTTTCCTTTGGGGTCTCTCATAAGGTTGTAGTAAGATGGAAGCTAGAATTGGTAAATATAAGATGGCATCGCTTTCCTGCCTTGGCAAGGATGCAGGGAGGCTGGGAACTGGCTTTCTCTCCCTATGATGAGCTGGGATGTTGATTGGATCCCAAGAATGTCAAAGCAGAGGCAGCCAAGCCTTCCTAATGTTTATACCCAGAACAGGCCCAGTATTGCTTCTGCTGTATTCTATCGATTAATGTGGGGCATCAGGCCAGCCCAGACTCAAGTGGCGGGGATGGCACACAGGTGAGAATACTGCGAGGGTGGTTCATTGAAGGCCTTTGGAGTTTTGAACCTGTATTGCTTCCAAATCCTGACTACAAACACTTTAAGGGCACAGGTCACATCTGACTCCCCCATAGATACTTCCCAGCCACTTGTCTCTGCCTCTAACACAGAGTCTGATGCAGGAGGAATTAAGGTTGTGCTGTCCTCAGCCTGGGAGATGAACCCCACTTAAGACAAATTAGCTTAAAGGGGTTGCAGACTGGGATGGACTTGAAGAGACAGACAAAAGCCTGCAGCAAAGAATTTCACCTGATTTGATGATACAGCCATGTGCTCTCACAGAGGCCAACAGGGGTATATAGGTGTGAAGTGCCCAGAGGAAAGAGAAACTCTTTCTCTATAGGAATAAAGAGGGCTTTCCAGAAGACTTCATTGAATTGGGCTTGAAGGAAACTGTAGTGGGTGCAGGCACTCCAGCCAGAGATGACAGCGTGAGCAAAGGCACTGAGGCTAGCAGGGCTGATATGTTTGAGGGATGGAAAAGCATGAGGTTGGATGGAGCTGTGGTCCTGGGAGAGGATGGCATGGCCTGTAGGTTTTGCACTCACACCAGCTGCTCCCCATAACTACCTCCTTCTGGTTATAGGGTCAACTTACAGTCATAATGGCCGTACCCACTAGTGCCCGTGGTCGGT
Organism: Scalopus aquaticus; assembly: GCA_004024925.1. Lineage (NCBI taxonomy): Eukaryota > Metazoa > Chordata > Mammalia > Eulipotyphla > Talpidae > Scalopus > Scalopus aquaticus. The sequence continues at coordinate 73,861 of PVIJ01005755.1, read as the reverse complement.
AGTGTGCGGTGCGTGTCTGTGCCTGGAACATTCACATGTGTGATAGGTGCTGAAGATTATTATAAGGGTTATGATAGTGAGTCGGAGAGGTCACTTGGGATCTGGTTAAGCTTTAGTTTGGACCCCTGGAGCAAAGAATCCTACTTGCTGCAGGCACTTGCTCCTTAATAGATGAGGCTCCCAGCCTTCAAGGCACATTTCGTTAGGTCCATGGTGTGTACCCTTCAGGGGCCACTGGCTTGCTTCTGAGGGCACAGGTGTTTGAGGAGCTGGGTACCGGAGGGGCAGAGAGAGGTGGTCAGTTATCCTGGGGAAGCGGATGAGTCAACCCTAGTTCCTCCAAGCCTAGCTGATGTCAGGCAGATGGGGTGGAGAATTGTAGCACTTGAGATTTGTAGGGAATCTCCTTGATTAGTATGTTACTGCTGCTTCTCCATGATATAACCAGGGAAACTGAGGCTCAGGGAAGGGGCAGGACTGCCCAAAGTTACACAGGCTTGTATCAGAAATAGGACAAGTCAGGAACCCAGGTGTCCTGCCTTCCAGCCTCCAGATCCTGTATTGATTCTGTGCCTTTTACAGGCACCTGCTGTCATTCTCTGACTTTAAAAAACTGCAACTCACTTTCCAGAAGCCATTTCCTATGGGTGCTGATGGGTTTGCCCTTCCTGCTAATCAATGGGGCCCTGGAGTGCAGGGAGCTGAGCAGAAGGTTTCTGGCTTGTACCCAGAGGTGATGGGAGAAGCAGCCTGCCTGTTCAGAGTTCTGGATGCCATTAGAAGGAGTGAGAGCAGTGCTAACTGGCAGTGGACTGTCTAGGACATGTGTCCCCACTTCTCTTCTGGTTGTGCCTGGGTCCTTGGATCTGGGTGCTGTCATTATTTGTTGTCTCTTCAATGACATCTAAACAGCACTGGGACACTTCACACCGGCCCTGGTTGGCTGAGCCAGCTGCCATTAATGAGGGCTCACTGAGTGAAGGAGCAGGCATCAGGCCAGTGAGTGTACATGTGTGTGATAGATGCAGCTGAGACCCAGGTGGGATTTAGCATCAATTCCACCAGAATAACCTGCCAAATTAACATAGGGACTTTGGCATGCAACGGATTGGATAACTGGGATGACCACAGTTTTTCTTTCTGTGGCATATCAAAGAGACTTAGAACAGGGAGATGTCAAGTTTGAGAAACTAAAATATGCCAACTGGGTCAGGAGAGATAGATTTTCTCCCATATATGTCAATGTTTATTTTGTGTCAACATAGGATATGTTAGTTCTGGCATTAGGGTTGTGTGGGGTGAGGGTGGGTGAGGTATTTACAGCAAATTTAGGGGATGAAGTAGTAGGCACATAAGTAAATACAACTCATGGTAAAAAGCAATGGAAATCGTAGAGACAAGAAATTACTTCAGGGCTTCCTTAGTAGAGGATGTCTGGGTGTGAACTTGACGTTGTCTTGAGCTTGATTATGAGTGAGTACACTTAGTCACAGCATTAAAAGGCTGTGCTTAAATATTGTAGGCATTGCCAGTGTCCCCACTTCAACATTCCTGTGAACTCTAAGGAACTGGTATTATGAATCAAAAAGTATGTTACTTATTTGTTTTACTTCACTATAAACTCTATAAGCACTATAAACTCAAAAGAAATAAATGGCAGAATTTGTGTTAAACGTCTCATGAATCCATGTGCTCACCTCGTGGCTCAATTCTGTTACCTCTAATGAACATGCAACAAGAAACCATCCTGAGCGAACTCTATTTGTAACCAAAATTGTAGTTCACATGCCTGTAGGATGAAAATGTGCTATCGGCAGAGACGAGACAGAACTAACTTAATTTTTCCTGTCAGTCTCTGTAGTAGATCAATTAAACTGCCAAGGAGATCAAATATTTCAGACTGTATTTATTACATTAAGTATTTATGTTCAGGCCAAGCCTTTAAAGCATGATGTCATATAGGAATGTAGGCCGATTAGATCAATTCAGCAGAATTTGCTGTAACTTAATGGAAATCTAATTGCGTGTTTTAATTTAGTGTCCAGGAGGTAGTGTGTTCTCCAGACAAAACAATTTCAGCTGCATTTAGGGGCCAGATGGCTTTTGCACAGACTTGGGTGATGGCACACATTGGTAGGACTGGAGGGAAGAAGTGGTAGCCTTTTAGGGGCTTGCCAGCTGGCCGGTTGGTCAAATCCCATGCAGAATGACTCACTGACTTCGATGAGAGGTGGGCAGGATGTAGCTGATAGTATTTTCACGGCATGTTCTCAGCTCTGTGTTCTCCAGTCAATGACTTCAGCACAGAATGAGACCATTAACAGTTGTGGGCTCTCAGCTGGGTGCTGAAGACACCATCCTTATTCCTCCAAATCAGCTTAGAAAATATAATAAAACACAAAGAAAACTATACCAATTACTTATAACCTTAACACCCAGAATCAACCACTACAAATATTTGGCATTGATACATTTATTTTCTCCCCATTTATAAATATGTCTCTCCAATATATTTTTTTGTATTCAAAACTAACTTAGAAGTTAAAAATGTTTTAATTAAAAAGTTTAAATTCATAAACATATTTTGGTTCTAAATAAATTTAATGTGTATGTATACCTGTGGTCCCATGTGGTTACACATATAGTTATGTACCTACACACTCGGTGTATTTATGTAGGTATCATGTATATGTGGATATGTGTGCATATACACACCCAAAATGAATCATTTTGACTTAATGTTTATTCAACTGCTCTTTCATTGTAACATTTTTTTTTCATGACATAAATAGTCTTCTGTAATGTTGTCATTGCTTCACTGCCTTCAGCGTGTCTGTCACTTATTCAGCCAATTCCCTGTTCCCTGGCCACTAGGTCACTCGTAGATGTTTGTTGCTATAGGCCCCATTGGAATGACTTCCTTTGTAGCTAATTTTCGGCCCATTCATGACTGTAGTTCCTTGATAGATAGGAAGAAAGAAATACAGAAGGAACAAGAAAGAGAAAAAGACAGAAAGAGACAAAGGAAGAAAGAAAGAGAACAAAGGAAAACTATAGCCTGAGTCTGGAAATCTAGTTATTAAAATATAAGACTTTAAAGTCTGTTTGGCTCACTTCGTAAATTCTCTTGACAGAATCAGTTGTTCTTTTTGGTTAGCTGGGAAAGGGCTCAAGAAGGAGGCAGTGCTGCCGTGAAAGAAGGGTAGGTTGTCCTGTGGTCGCTGCTTTGCTTGCTCCTGTACTAAATGGCCTGATTACTGTACGTTTTGAGTTTTTTGGCTGTCTTATGAATCTTTACTGAGTGTTATCCATCAATGTGTCTGCCATCAGCAGCCATGTTCCTTTCTGGCTGTGGCCTTCTTATACATCAAACAAATTACGTTAGCGGTGGGCTTGGAAGACTCTGTAAGCACACAGTGAGATCCTTGAATGGGCTCTTCGTGGGCAAAATGCATGTTCTTTGAGGTCTGGGTTTTAACTTGGTCATTATTTGTCCATCTGCTGCCCTGAACAACATAGAGGATGAGGTTCTATTTTATTACTTCTGGATTTTAGTAGTGCTCTGGTTGGTGAAGTTGTTTGGGAAGGAGGAATCTGGAGAAATCTGGTGATTCTATTGGTACTGCAAAAACATGGGGAAATCAAGAGTTAATTTTACCAGGACCCCCACTTGTGAAAATTTTATTTTTCTTTGTTAAAAAATAGTTATAGGGGTTAAGGAAGATTGGTCGTTAGACAATTAAGTTAAATCCACAATCAATTGAAATTGTGAAAACGTGTTAAAGTTTGAAGGTGAACTCAGTTTTATAATTCACATCCTATACTAAAATCACTCCATTTTTGTTGAAAGGGAGATTTAACACTTCTCTGTAAATCCTGCCAAGGGAACCACAAGGTATTATGGCCATAAACTCATCACCCCCAGAGAAGACCCATTGTATAAACATAGCAAGCTGATGGTAAAGAAAAGAAAACCCCTCTTTCTTTCCTTCCACCCATTGTTTTTATTCCACCTCTATACCTGGAGAAAGCCAGTCTTTTGTAGGACTGCCTGCAGATAGCAGGAGGCTCTTACCTCGTATCCATTATGTCTTGGGGTTGATTCCAACTAAATGGTCCCAGTTCTTTCACTTCCTTCCTTCCATCTTTCCTTCCTTCTCTATCTGATGGTCTGTGTTGCAGAGAGGAGAAGGTCTTTAGCCTTCCTTTTCCTGCAAGTTCTGCATCTGTTAAAATAAACCAGCCCCATATGGCCTCACACTGAGCTTCCTGGCAGTTATGTTGACCGCGGGCTCTACCGCTAAGCATTGTCCTCCCTGTACAGTAGTATCCTCGACATAGATCATAGATTTCACCTGATAAGTATCATCACGTTAGATTTGTTTCTTGTTTGCTTTTGATCTTGTCTATCATAGAGATCTCCTCTCTCAGTCTTGCCGGTATTTACCTCCTGGGTGGGTACATCTTCCTTTTTCTCATCCAGACAAGGATAGGGGAAAGAAAAGGTGACTCCCTGTGATCTGTTTCTCAGCAGTCCTCCATCTGGCTGTTGAGATGTTTATGTGAACCCTTGATGGGAACTTTAGCTGCTCTTCAGTCTTGGGGCGTAGATGAGGACAGAGGGTAATGTTATGTGAAGGACTGTATGTGAAAGAACTTTGTCACTGGGGTGCATCTCTCAGGTCTGATGCCCTGCTGTGGAGATGCCTACCCAATGGGCAGTTTTCAGAGGGGGCAGAGGCAGTACTCAAGGGTGGCATATAAACTATGTGATGTTTCCTCAGCCACAGACGCCATGGGTGGGGCGGGTGAGGTGAGTCCTCAGAGTCCTCACCTACTGGAGGAGTCATAAAGGCTCCTCCACTTCCTGATACTTTGGCCTGAACTCTCCTTTGGCTTTTGTAGTTTTTGTTTTTTTAAGTAATTATTTTATTTTTAATTGTGATAAAATACATAGAAGATAAAGTTTGCTATTAGAACGCTTCTTAAGTATACAGTTTCAGTGGGGTTAAGTCCATTCTCATTGTTGTGTAACCATCACCAGCACCAGCATCATCCAGCTGTCTCCAGAACTTTCTCATCTTCCCCAAAGAAAACTTTTTTCATTAAATAATAATTCCCCAGTGTCCAGCCCTTGGCAGCTACCACTCTACGTTCTGCCTCTATGATTTTTGACACTATGTTGGTAGTTCATCTGTAGTGACTGGCTTAGGTCGCTTAGCACAACCTTGAGGTCCATCCATATGATAGCATGTGGCAGAATTTCCTTCCTCTCTAAGCCTGAAAAGTACTCCGTGGTATTTATAGCCCTTAGGTTTTTTGATCACAGTCTCCCAGCACCTGTGGGGTCCTCTGCTCCTCCGTTTCCCCATCAGTCTAATTTTGAGGGTGTGAACCTGTCATTATGCACTGACTCTTCTCTCTCCTGCAATTTCTCTTTTGTCACTTATTTCTCATGCCCTTTGAATCTGGGTTTTGAGTGTATTATCAGTGGCTTTCCTGTGGGGGCGCTATTGCAGGTGATCTGGCAGGTGTAGGCTGTGGATCCAGAGAAGGAGGCTCTTTCTTGCCCTAGTGGCACTTCCTGCAAGTGGCCATCTTCATTACCAAGTCACAGACCATTTACCTTCCCCTCAGATGCTTCTGTTGGAGCAAGAAGGTAGGAGTCAGACTCAGACATGTTGAACCGACCCTTCTCCATACCCTGACTCGGGGCTGGCTGCTACTCTCAGGTCTCCGAAAGCCCATCGCTCCAGTCAAGCTCCTCTCTGACCTTCAGTACCTGTGTGGCTCTATGTTCCCTAACCCCTTAAAGCCCCTCCATAAATGTGCCAAAGGTATGTGTGTCTGATGCATCTTTACTCTTTTGAACATTCATTTAAAATTAAAGTTATGTTTCTGAGTGTAAAAGATATACTCTTCATTGCAGAAAAACAAGAAACATTCTAAACTGAATCTTCAGTATTCCTGCTGTCAAGAGGATTTGCTGTTCTTCCTATTTTGGTCTCTTAGCACCTGAGCTCCTCTTCGGGAGGGAGACTTGGAGGAGGGGAAAGCCTCCCTAGGGGGTGGGGCATCCCCAGCGCTGCCATGGCAAGCCCGCTGCTCCTCTGGGAGTGTGTCTGTGCCTGCGAGAGAGCCCCTAGGAGAAACAGAACAATTGGGCCTGGGGATTTGACTCAGTGCAACTTTTTATTTCCTGCTGTCACCAGGCTTGAGGCCAGCCCTGGCTGTGAGGTTGTGGGACAGGTTCTCGGAATTGCCTTAGTATGCATGGCATTCGTGACTTACCACATGCTCATCTTGGTATCCGCTGTTGTATTGGCTCCCCAGTCAGAACTGCCCGCTGACTTTTAAGCTCCTATTACACTGGGAGAGTGGAAAGGCTGCCAGGAAGTGCTGGTCCCACCTCTGCAAGCTGTGCAAACCTGTGAAGTTAGTCCTGGCACCTCGGTTTCCTCACCTGGAGAGTGAGGATGTGACCAGGCAGCTGGGATGTGACAACAGGCCACAGTGTGTTGTCCTGTTGCCTCTGAGTGGACTTGGAAAGGAAGAGAAAGATGCTGAGATGTACTTGAGGGAAGGGGAGGGGTCTGACCCTTGCACTGGAAAACCTGGCTCTGGGGGAATGTGTCTTCTCTCTGGACAGAGAGACACAGTGGTCGAGGTGCAGGTCCTCTGCCTGGTGTTAGGTCCACCTCTGCCACTTACTGTTGAATCTCAGTCTTCTCATTGGCAAAGCGAGATAGTATTAGACCTACTTCCTAGACATGTCCCAAAGCAGAGACGTGGAGGCGTGGTGCACTCAGCACTGTGCCAGGCACATAGGGGTGTTTGCTCCAGTTGACACGGGGCCTGTATTAGTGTAGGCTGGACTCAGGGGAAGGAGGCTCTGTTCAGAGGGTGCTTGAGTATCTGAAAGGAGGCCTGGATGGCCCCTGAGGAGGAGAGGAATGCTTTTGGAGCTGATAGGTGTCCCTCAAGGACAGGGGAGATGCCAACACTGCTGAGAACTGCTTAGTTCTCTTCTCAGAACTTGATGGTTAACAGGACCTCAGAATCCACCACCTACACTGGACCCTCCATATCCCCTGCGTGCACGCACGTGCGCGCGTGCGCGCGCGCACACACACACACACACACACACACACACACACACACACACCCCTTTCTTTCCATTTGTTCCCATCTTGGAATTGAAACCTGGTTTCACTTGGGTGCTCAGTCCCAGCCTGAGCATCTCCAGTGAATCCTTCCCTTCCGTCACTCTCCCCTGTCTGTGAGCAGCTTGTGTAGACTCTATCCTTCATCAGACACCTGGCATCTGGCTACCTCTCCCCGTCTCCACTTCGGCTGCCTGGGGCCCAGCCACTGCCTGTTGGGACTACATTATCACAGCTACCTCCCCTCCTGCGCACTCCCCACTCCCTGCCCCCTGATGCAGATGAGTTATTCACATCCTCTACTCAAGCCTGCTGCAAAATTCAGCTTAAAAAGTGTGACTTCATTTCTAAAGACAGGGAATAAAAAGAACTTGCACCTGGAAAAAACTACGACATCCAAAAATGAGGGCAGTATGAGCTTATGTTGAAGTTGTGAGCTGCCTCCGCTTGCAGCGTGTAAAGCATTTATAGATGGGGCTGAGTTTCTCTCACTTTTGAAAATTTAAACTATCCCTGTAGTGCTCCTGTGAGTTCTTAGGGGTGCTTTGGTTTGAAGAATGTTGGATTGCCTTATTGGATCCGCAGAATGATCCTATGAGGTCGGTCCCATTCCATCTTACAGGAAGAGACGCCAAGGCTCAGAGAAACCAAGATACTGGTTTAGGGCCACACAGCTGGGGGTGAGGGAACCAGGACTGACTGAGTCTCCCTGATGCTCTGATAATCCCTTGAGCAACCAAATGGGTTTCTTGAGTTGTGCATCATTAGGGCCCTGGCCTCTTGTTAACCTCTTCCCTTTTGTTTCCAGAAGGAAACAGAATGAATCTGTCCCTGTGTTGGGCCCCAGTTCCTTCCTCTCACCCAGGTCCTGAGAAACAGACTGTGGACAGTGATGGCAGCCTGTTGTTTTTCCTCCTTCCAGGGGGCCCCCTGTGCTCTTGCTGTGTCCCAGATCCCATGGGGCTCTCCTTCCTCCCCACCTACGGCTGCCAGAGTAACCGCACGGCCAGCGTGGCCGCCCTGCGCATGAAGGCTCGTGAGCACTCAGAGGCCGTCCTGCAGTCAGCCAACCTCCTGCCGTCCACCAGCAGCAGCCCCAGCCCTGCGGCCAAACCTGCACCCCCTGAAGGCAGCCAGGACAAGACCCCTCCCACCAAGGAACAGAGCGAGGGTGAGAAGAGCGTATGAGGATCTGGAGTACCCATGCCCCGTGTGCCCTTCCCTGCCCCTGTTTCTCCCGGCCTCAGCCCCTGTGGAAACTCTCCAAAGAGCAAGGAGAAGCCTGCTACTCGAGGGCATCTGCAGATTCAGGAAGGGATGTGAGACCCTCAGTTCCCTGGGCGCGGGAGAGTGCCTCTGGAGTCCCTTGGTGGGGCTGTGACTGACTTCTCTGGCAACAGGTCCACAGGGTACTCAGTGGCCCTAGAGCCCCCTGTAGTGAAAGACCCCTGAGGTTTCCATCTAAGCCCAGAAGTCTTGGGGGGAAGTAGAGTTGCTCACCCCATTGCCCTTCCTGTCCCTTTCTTGGGCCACCTCCGAAGGTCTTCTCAACCCAAAGAACTATGGCATGGGTCATCCTGGAGAGATGCCCAGGGCTAAGTCTCATGTAGTGAAATGGGACTGTTCCTATTACACTGTTTAAGAACCAGGAAATACGTCATCCCACCCAACTCTTGTTCCCCTGGACCAAGACTAGCAGCTTTATCCTCCTGTCTCTTGTTGGAGGACATTGGTTCTGGGATTGGTTAAGTGAGACATGAGAGGGTGATGAGGGCTGACAGGGCACAGCCTGTCCTGGGGGGGCACATGGTGGCTCTGTCCCAGGCCGCCCTCACTGGGTATTTCTGACCAGGGAGCCAGGCTCATCAGACAGGCCATCAGTTCCAACAGGGGCCACCATCTTGACGCTGCAGGTCTGGAGCAGGTGTGGGTCACACAGCGGAGAGTCCCCACGGACCCTGCCTCTCCAGACTAGACCTCTAGGTTGTGGGAAGCTGATGAACCAGAAGCAACACTCATGTCCTGGGAATGCCAAGAGCCCTCGGAGGCGGAAGAAACCTCTGGATTGTTTGCATTGGATGAACTACCTTCCTCGGGTCCCTGGCATGTGGCAGGGGCTCTCTGGTGGTGTTTTCTTTTGCTATTTTTTTGACTGAAGGAAAAAGAGTAGTAGGAAACGGGATGAGAAGGGTATAGAAGCAGAAGTGGAGCATGGGCAAGAGGGCTTCCTTGTGGTGTGAAGAGAATTAATTCCAAAGGGCCAAATTTCATAGAGATTTCAGTTCCAGTCAAGTGCGTCTGTTTTCTCTTGTGTGGATTGTAAACTTGAAGAGATCGAAGGGGAATGTGCAATACCATAAGCTCTGTCTCTCCCTGGCAGGGGTGTCTGGTACCTGAACGGTTGCAGTCTTTGATGGCTTACTGATGGTGTTTCCATGCAAACCATTATTGCTTTTATGATTATTTTCCTTTCAGTTATTACAATCAAAATGTTCTACCTTCAGCTCTCCCTGTCCCCTTTTATGCCTTCCCTCCCAGAAGCCCCTCAAATGATACTTCTAAGTGTATTGTGCCTCGTCTCTGATTACCGCAAAGCATTTGATAAAATACACTGTCTCCTTAAAAAAAAAAAATCAAATCCTTCTTCCTGCTGTATTTTGCTTGTTGAGTACAAAGATGAAACGATTTGCCAAAAAGCGGCAAAGTTGCTTCCGTTTCCCTGTAATTACGAATGTTGGGTTGAACGATGTAAGCTCAAGCCCTTATGTACACTAACTCTTCAATCTAATTGTTTGATTAAACTCGTATTTCCTCCAGAAAGGTACATAAATAAGTGAACTGTTGAGCAAATTAAGAATACTTAACAGCATTGCATCTGAAAAGTAGTTACGCTGATTAAATTTTGTGTCCTTGAGGACTTTCAGGAAATTACTTTTGATCGTCAATAACACAATTAAGTAAACTACACACACATTAGCATGAATAATTGATAAGAAATTATGTATTACCACGAAGCACTGATTTAATAATTCATGATGCGACACTCTAGTGACTGTGCAAAACTGGATAACATCGAAAAGTCTGCCTGATGTTACTGAAAGAAAGGAAAAAAAAAAGCACCAAACCTCTGCAGAGATATCGAGTACTTAGTTCTGTTGTACAAAGGCAAAAAGTAACCATGCATGATGTAGTTTCTGTTTGTTTAAATACCCGAATAAATTTAGAAGCGTTAAAAAGAAAGACTGAAAGAGCTCAGGTTCTCTTTGTTCCTCCTGGCCGGCAGGCTGCAGGCCTGGGTGGAGTTTGCTCTTCTGCCTTGGCCAGGGTGCAAATGGAAATCTTTCTGAAGCTTCCAAGCGGAGGGCTGTGAGACCTTGGCTCAGGAAACTTTTAGTAGATGCTGGAACAAGACAAGGCCTCTGTGTAGGCCAGAGCCTCCCCCAGATGCTGAGCCAGCAGGAGCCAGCCCTTCTGCCTTGGGACAGATGGACAGATGGATGGACAGAACCTCGCTGGATCCCCTTCAGAGTTGTCCTTGGTGAAGTCCCCTTTTGGGCAGTAAGAATGGCCATCAATGGAGCCCTGTCTTCAGAAGTTGATATTGTGACTATAAAAAGGCAGCTGGGGGGGTTTCACTGCGGGCTGGGAAGGAGGTGCAGGCTCCAGGGGTCGATTGATTATTGCTATTCAACTATTGGTTGAAGCCCTCTGAAGAGTTTTCTTAACAAGCTCGAGGTTATGTGGAGGTGTCTGAAGTCAGGCTGGGGAACCAACCCAGCTCCTAGGGCATGGCTTCCTGCTGGAATGGGAAGCAGCTGCAGGGGTTGGGGGGGTCAGGGGGTCAGGAGTGGGTGGCCCTGGAATTGGACATTGGGGGTTCAGTGGTTCCGTTCTCCATCTCTCAGTTGACTTTTTATTTAGGAATACCTTGTGCCTGGCCTTTCAATTGGATGAAAAGATCTCCCCTAAAGAATAATCCCTATTAAGATTATTGCCATCTCATTGCCTGGGAGCTTGGCAGAGGATAGTTCATTAAGTGCAATCATCAACCCACAAGGTAAGTACCTCTATCCTTGTTTCACAGATAAGGAAACTGAGGCACAGTAAGGCAACTTCTCCAAGATTACAGGGCTGGTGGCTTCTGCTGAAAAGAGGGAGAGCTCAGCCTCATTGTCCGTCACACAGGGAGCGCTAAATAAATGACTAGCTGAGCTGTCTTCAAGGCCCGAGAGGGCAGCAGAGGTGTGAGGAGGGCCAGTTTGTCTGGGCAGATTTGACAGGTGAAGGCAACGGGGTAACTCTGCTTTGCCTTTGCTGTATGAAAGTGAGATTTGTCCTGGGTGTCCTGGGGGAGGGCATGATGTGCCACCCCATCTCCCTCTCCTGGGTTCAGTCTGACCTCTGCTTCTGGGCATGCACACTTGACCTTCATGTCCGTGTCAGCCAGCCAAGGGCAGGCCCAGCAGGGATCCCCAATGTCACTGGGGCCAGGTATTCTTGGGTCCCTCATGACTTTCCCTGCAAGAGGGCATCAAGAAGGGGCCTACTACTCCTCATCATAGAACCTGATTTCTCTTCTTAATCTTTTGACTTCACCAGAAAAACAGAAATTTACAAATCCGGAAACTGACAACAGCAGTTGAGAGCACTCCTGCTTGTTCGGGTTCTGTTACTGGGCGCATCACTCAGCTCGCCCTCCCTGTGCTTCAGTTCTCTCTGGTGTACACTGGGGGCAATTACAGTACTGCCTGGTGGTGTTCTTTGAGGATTACATGAGTCAGCCCCTAAATGGTGCCTGGCATGGAGGAAGTGCCGTATTCTTGTTCTATCGGCCCTCACTTGTATCCTGGACTTGGAGATCTTTCTCAGGGAAAACTCACATTCTCACAGAGAATGCAGGGTGGGTTGGCTCTTTGAGCCTGAGGACCTTCCCCCCTCCAGAGTCAGACCTCCCCATGGCCCACATAGCGAATTCAGGAGGTGGGCGTGGCCATCGCCATCCCTCTGCCAGCTCTTTCAGGGCCAGGGAGAGCCTGGCCTCTTTCCAGCTGGGTCTTGAGACCTGAGAGCGTGGATGGGAACTTGTGCTGGAAGCGGTTGGGAGGGACAGGGCAGTGGAGAAGAGAATGTCTCAGGGAAGGCTCTTTTAGTTTCGAGTAATTGGAAGCAATGAAGCCAGTTTAAGTTGAAAAGTGACTTTGTGGGAAGGATATGAGATATGGCCTGGAGCTCAGGATGCCTGGGACTCTGGTCTAGGACTCTAGTGGGAACAAGAACTGAGGGGCTATGGGGCCCTCCCTCCTTTCTGCTGCAGTTTCCCAGTCTGTCTCACTGCTTTATCCCCTAGAGCACCCCACTCAGCCTTCCTCCCCACTGGGCTTTGGGGTCCCTGGCAGGCCCTGGGAGAATGAACCTGCTCAGCCCAGCTTGGTGGGGTCTACCTCAGCCCAGCCGAGTGTGACCAATGGAGGCTGCCCTGGCCCTGCCCTGTCGGGGGCGCTGTTCTCAGAGACAGGGTGTGTGACCCGGATGGACACAGGAGGTGTGTTTGTTCTCATTGGAGGCGCAGACCTGGGAAGGCCAACTCCTGCCGAGACAGGTTAAACCCAGGGATGATATTTACGTTCCTTAGAGACGCCAGCTATCAGGGACTTACAATGTCCTTATTTAGAACTGATAACACAGCTCTATTTCGGAGCGTCAGTCCCAGACGCAGCTTGGCTTCAGAGACTCCCACATTTGGTGGTTTTCTCTCCGGGATTTGGCTGACCACCTTGACTGAGCTCTCGCACAGACGTGGAACACAGGATGTGCCTGGGCCCCAAGCAGGAAGCTTGTGGATCCTGGGGGAGTGGAGTCTGTGGGAGCTACCTGCCTATGTCCAGAACCCCTTCCCGATGGCAGCAAAGCTCCCATTCTGACTGTGGACCCTAGGGTCCCAGCATCCCTGCTAGCTTAGGGGGACAGATCAGTGGCACATCCTTTCTCCCAGTATGGGCTGACCTCCTGGTCAAGCCTGGTCTGTATGCTCTCTCGGTCCCTTGACAGGAGGTGGGTCATAGGTGTGGATAAAACAGGATCCCACCCACCAAGGAAGACATCTTAGAGAAGGGGGCAGCCCCTTGCCTGGACATGATTTTCTAGCTCCCTTTTCTGACTCACCCTTTTCTGACTCAGAAATGCAAAGCACGTGGGCAGAAAGTAGCATTGACTGGAGGTCTTGAAGCATCCGGGTTTTCTTTTTGTGCTCTGTTGGCTGGGCCTGAGGGGCCTGGGCCTCAGGGTGAGCCTTCCCTTGCTGCTGCTGCTGTCTGCCATCTGCTCGCAGGCCTCTGAGCTGGGAGGACGGCCCCCGCTGGGCTCATCTGCTTCTTCTCTGAGCCGGCTCTGTGCAGGAGGTGGGCCATTGCTTTTTAGTGCCCTTCCTTAGATGTGGGCACTGCCCCCTCCCACCCGCACTCTGGTTCCCCCACCTCTGCTATGACCAGGCTCTAGTGCTGGAATAGGGACCGCAGTACATTGTCAGACAAGGCCAGGCAGGCCTGGATTAGCTGGGTTCATCTGGGTGCCCCAGATGAACAGCAGCCTCTATCCTGAGATGTCTACTGCTGAGTGGGAGAGGAGGTTTGCAAGTTGTTGAATGGCTGGGAAGCCCTGTCTGGGGTGGGTGGTGGAAGGGTACTCATCCAGCTTGGACAAAGTTTCCAGAGACCTTGAGAGACACAGGATGAAATACCCCAATTTGGGGCCCTGGCAGGTTCGGCTACCTGGGGTCTGCCAATTGGGCAGGCACTCCTGCGGGGAAAGACTACAGCCTCTGGCAGCCTAATGCTTCCACTTTGTCGAGAGGAGCAGCCCTTCCCCTTCCCCTATCACTGGAGACCCTGCTTTCAGGTTGTTTGGGTTCCACATACACATAACACCCCCAATAGGATCATGACAGTGTGGGGTAGGGGAAACACCACAGGTCTTGGAATCAGAGGCTTGAAGTCATCCCCTTCTCTGACACTTAGCTCTGTGACCTTGGGCAAGCTACTTAATTTCTCTGTGCCTCATTTCTTTATCTCTGGGAAGTAGTATTTCTCATTTTGATGTCATAGGATTGTTGTGAGGATCGAGGGAGGTGATGCCTGTGAAGGCAGTGTGTGAACAACTCTCAGAGGACAAGGTCACTGGCAGTACGCGGAAACCCTGCTGCCTGAGCTGCCTCCTGCTGCAGTAACTTGGGCTGGGCAAAACGCAGCCTAAGGGCAGAGAGGAGGCAGGCCGGGAAGTGAATCTTGTGGACCCTCCCCTGGGCTTTGCATGCCTCGGGGCCCCTCCTCCTTTCAAGGTCTGGACAGGGCAGTGAGAGGGGCTAAGTGATTGTGTAATGGCCACATCTGTCAGTGTTGGCCAAATGGTTTTTCCAGGAGTCAGCAAGCTAATGGCTCCGAAGCCGGGAGAGAGCTTCTCCTAAGTGGAGCACTTTATCTACCAGGAACATAAGAGCAGCGTGGCCCCAGGCCTCCGGGACTCAGAGAACAGCTGCTCTGCCCGCAGCCTTGAATTAGTGCCCTGTCCCCATTGACTTGCCTCGCACCTGCTGCCAGGGGCCAGACTGCAGGTGGCAACCCAGTGACCATGGGGGAGGGGAGACAGCAGCCCAGCTGGAGGTGTCATCAGACCTCTCTTGAATCCAGGACTCTGAACCTTTGAGTGACTGTGGGACCTTGGCAAGTCCTTGCCCTTTCCAAATCTCAGTTTCCTCATCTGCAAAACAGGCGATGAAGGGTCACCATGTTGTTTGCCACAGCAAGTGCACCAACCTAAATTGCCACAGTGCCCAAGGGTTCTGATTCTCCTTGTTCTCACCACACTTTTACTTGTTGGTTTGTTTTGATCCTGGTCATCCTTGTGAGGTAGCACGTCTTTGGTCTGATTTGCATCTCCCTAATAATTAGTGGTGTAGAATGTTTTTCATGTGTTGTTGGAGGAAATTATTTTTAACGTGTAAAAGCGTGCTGGTGGGGATTTTAGGAAGGACTGAGTAGAAGGTGAAGTTGACTTTGATGGTGTCTGACTAACTTTTTGAGAAATTTGTCGAGGGAAGATGAAATGCCAACTTATCTATCTTGGCCAAGAAATACGCGGCAAAGTATAACATGGACACAGGGATTTTCTCTGCATTTGGGTCATTATGCTACACCTCACAATAGCTTGGTAAGAAAAAAGAAGGAAATGGAGTAAATTATATCTTCTCTCCTTTGCCAACCGTCCCTCTTCCAATTTCTCTCCTTAGACGTGGCAGTGCCAGCAGCTCTGTGTGGCCATGTAGACACATCCCTCTTTTCATACAAATAGTGGCATCTCATACAGAGTTTGCTTTGTGCCTTTTTCCCTCCTAATTACGTATTTGGGGGAGAGTTCCATATTACCATTATCCTTTGCTTCTGGAATGTTCTTCTGAAGCTAATTCTCAATTCACATGTTCTCTTTCCTCTCATCTACTTACTCAGCTTCTAGAAGCTTCCCTCTATATTTCCTCCCACAATTTAGCCAGTGCTCAACTGGTTTATTCCTCACACAGGTAAACACCCAGTGTCCAGACTGATCCAATGAATATCATGGTATGGTCAGTGAAAGCAGAGGTTTGAAGCAGTTATCTGC
Organism: Scalopus aquaticus; assembly: GCA_004024925.1. Taxonomy (NCBI): domain Eukaryota; kingdom Metazoa; phylum Chordata; class Mammalia; order Eulipotyphla; family Talpidae; genus Scalopus; species Scalopus aquaticus. The sequence continues at coordinate 58,049 of PVIJ01005755.1, read as the reverse complement.
TGAGTAATTTTTATTTTTCCTGCTTGAATTCAGTTGGCAACTTGATTTCCCCCTTTACACTCACATAGACACACACACACACACACACACACACACACACACACAAAGAAAATATAGTAAAGGACAGTATACTGTAAACACTGCTGTATTGATAGATGTGTTGATACTAAATTGTTGACTATTTAGCTTAAATTGTCTTAACATTGGCACCAAAAAGTTGATTTAGAGGTTGCACCATAATGTTTGGGGATCCTGCCTGGTAGAAAGTTGAAGTTTTCATGTCCGAAGTCAATATCATTCTAAGTGAGAAGCGCAGAGCTGGGGAGGACCGAGGTGGAGGGAGAGTTGTGGAGCACACGGGCTGCGTCTGGATGAGAGGCCCCAGTGAGCCAGGGGAAGAGTGTGGGTTTTATCCTCAGCAGGTGGATATTGGAACGTGAAAGGCTGACTTTATCTTTTATTATAAAAATGACGATATTTATGCACATCGTCTATGAATCTGGTGTTCTCCCAGATACGTCTCACGTATTAATTCTTATGCTTACACACATTTAAAAGGTTGGCGTTTTTCTCACTTTATAGCTAAAGCAAGTGAGGCTCAAAGGGTTCAAGCAACTTATCCAGAGTCAAACAGCTGGTGATTGGTAGAGTCAGAAGTTTCATCTGAGGTCACCTGAGGCTACCACCCTGCCTCAGCCATTTGTCACACTTCCTGCTGTTACTGTCTCTAAAAGGAGGCAGCTCTGTGGTGAACACCTGTGCTGTGAACCTTTCCGCCATGTGGGAGGCAGAGCAACAGTCTGCTGTCTGCCGTGTTGGTGGGTGGGTTGTGTAGTGCACTTCCCAGGGCATCAAGTAGAGGGGTGCCCTCAGGCCTACTCACTCCAAGGCAGACAGCTTGACTTTGCTGACATGTGGGGCCAGGCACCCCACTTCCCATGCCTCTAGGCCACTGCAGGGATTGTTTTCCTCCCACCCCCATGAGCAGACTGGGTGTCCCAAGGATGGGGCTGGAGAGAGCTTCCTGGTGTGGGGGCTACTTCGCATGCTGACTCGGCCTGTTGAGACTGTCCAGCCAGCTGGACACCTGCACAGTCACCAAACATGTCTGGGTGGCTCAGCCTGTGGTCACTGTGGCCTTCCTCCTCTTATGGCCAGTTATCACCCCAGTTCCACCAGCTCCCAGCTCTTGATTGATTCCAGTCCATCTCTGTCAGGGTCCAGCAGGACCCCTCCGTGGGGGGATAGAGGAGACCTTAAAAGAGCATACTTCTCAAGTGTGCAAGTGGGGTAAAGGGAAGCCAGTGAGAGGTGGTGAAGCACGTGGGAGGCTGTTCCTACCCCTGAACCCAAAGGGAAGGCACTGGAACCCGTGGGTTGTGCCCTTGAAGAGGGCTGCTGGGCAACACTGCTGATCCTTAGGGAGAAATCCAGCCTCTGCAGTCTCCCTGACATATTCCTACCCCCTCTCCTCCTGCTGCCGATTCCCTGCCTGTTCTCCACTGCCAGGATGGAAGCCAGAGTGGGCGGGAGGGCGGGAGGGAGCCGGAGGCTAGCTGGAAAGCAGGCAGCGTGCCATTCCTCTGGAGCCTCTGGGGTCCTGGGCTGATTCAGTCTCCCAGCCTGGCCAGGCTGGTCCTCCTGCTATTCCAACATGTGAGCAAAACTTGACCCAAGTCAGGCCTCCCCTGACCAACCTGGAAGTGCCCCGTAGGTGGTGAAATGGGATCAAGGTGTAGAGGAAAGCATGAGACTGAGGGGAGACCTGAGCAGAGTTACAAGGGCATCTGGGGGCACCTCCTTCCTGCGTTTGGGGCCCAGTGAGGCTGTGTATCCCCCTGGCTCTGTAACTGCTGGAGCTCTGGCTCTGCTCTGCCCTGCCCTCACAGTTTAAGTGGTCATCAATTACTCATGGAAATGAATGGCATGTCCACTCTCTTGCTTTCATTAATGTCCATATCTCTTTCTTTAGATGTCTGTACAGACTTACAGAGCTAAGCCCCCAGCACTGGTTCTGGGCCAAAGGCCCATGCTATTCCTGAGCTCCCATCTCCCAGGAACCAGCGATGACACTGACTCTCTGTGTGATGGAGCCCTGAGGACAGAGGGGACCCCAATTGCCCCCACATTGGACTGGTTTCTTCCCATCCTGGAGAGACAATCTGTGTCTTGGTTCCTGGCTCTTCAAGAGCCACCCCCTCTTGTGTGGGTAAGGGTGCCGGGGAGCTGTGAGGGAAGAGGTGGTGTCAGACAGTCAGTCCAGGCTGCTGGCCACAGTCACTGCCCCAGTTTCTCCAAGGGTCCTCTTCACGCTCCCTGTTTTCTGTTATCTGTGGCACCATGTTTATGGGGGAATCAAGGAGCAGATGTGAAGCTGACACAAATCTGCAATTTCCTTGTTACTTTTTTTTTATTTTTATTTATTTATTTTTTTTTATTTTTACACATACAAGCTGGGGTACAGGCCAGAGGCGTGGGGCGGCGAGAGGGTTCACCAGAGACGGAGCGGGGAGCAGAACAGGCAGATCAGAAATACACTGCTGAGGGGAGCAGCGGGCGAGGCAGGAGGGGTCTGCCGCACCATGTGGGATTCTCCCTGGCCGGGCATCGAACTCGCGTCGCCGCTGCCGACAGCTCCACAGCGCAGCGCTTCATCGCTGCGCCACCGGGGAGGCCCAATTTCCTTGTTACTTTCCAAGAATTTTGTAAATACCGCAGAGAAAATGCAAGCACAATTTAGGTGAAAGTATTTCATCTTGCAGATGAGTTTCTTCCTTCCTCCTTCCCTCCCCCTTTTAAAAATTTCTTTGTCTTGGTGGTTTCCTCTGAGCAGGCAGATCCCTCTGCCTCAAGCCGCATCTTGTCACCTCACTCACCTACCGACAGCCAGTGTGGCAAGCAGCTTCTAAGATGACCCCCTATAATGGCCACTTCCCAGGTAATCCCCTTCCCTGAAATGTGGGTTGGATTTAACTGTTCACTTCTAATGGATAGAAGTGATGGGATGTGGCTTCTGAGATTAGGCTATGCAAAGGCGCCTTCCATCTTGGAAACTACTCACTGTGGGTAGGGAAGGGGGAGAAGCCAACTGTGGTGTCATGAGGTAGTCCTGTGGGAGAGGCCACTTGGTGAGGAATTGAGGGAGACCTCAGGTCAACAGCTTCAAGGACCATAGATGCATTTGGATGAGCTTGGAAAATCCTTCCCTGGAGCCCTCAGATAAGACTGCAGCCCCTGTGGCAGCCTCAGGAGACACCTTGAACCAGACATACCAGTTAAGTCAGACCCAATTCCTGACTCACGGAACTGCAAGAAAATACACCCCTTGTTTTTATTTATTTTGTAGATTTATTTATTCATTTATTTATGCATTCAAGAGCTAGGGTGTAGGCCAGAGGTGTGGGGTGGTGGGAGGATTCACCAGACAGAGTGGGGAGCAGAACAGGCAGATCGACTGAAGTACACTGCTGAGGGGAGTAGAGGGCGAGGCAGGAGAGGTCTGCTGCGCCATGTGAGAAGCTCCCTGACTGGGGATTGAACTCGTGCTGCAGTGGCTGAGGACAGCTTCCTAGTGCTGAGACTTAACCCCGTGCTTCACCAGGGAGGCCCCTTACAATTCTTGTTTTTAGTTGCTAGATTTTGAGATCATTTATTTTCAACAATAGTAGGGGAGACACATTAAAACGTGGAAAGGAGGAGCTGCACCTGCCTGGGTAGAAGTTGACAGTAGGAATGGTCGGAGTCCTCCCAGCATCTCCGCGAGTGGGAGAAAGGGAGCAAAGCGCCTCCAGGTGGCCAGGGCATCATCCAACAGCCTCATCAGTCTCAAGACTGCTATGAGTTAGAGCTCAGTGCCAGGCCTAGGGTGATGGACGACTTTACTGGGCAGGGGAGGACGGGGTCCCCTCTCCTTTTATTATCGACTGAACTCAATGTCTGTTTTATTAATAATACATGTCTGGTGATGATGTCTGTGAACGAATGTTCGTCTCCCAAGTCTAATTGTTCTTTCAGGCATCCCTCCCATAGATTTATCATTCCGTCTCTGTTCTTTATTTAGTAGTTTTATTGCCAGTGATTAGTGATGACATCAGTTGGAGTCCCTCTTTATGGAGAAGATTCATCTCTGTTTACTAGTTAGATGAATCTGGAATAAGGAGGATTATAGGGCCAGGGGCCTGTCTCTCCCAGGCCTTCATTCAGCAGCCCTGGTCTCCCAGGGCCTCCGTTGCCTCGGCTGCCTACCCTCTGGCCGGGCCTCAGACAGCCTGCAGGCTGACTCTGCCGCTTTGTCACCTAGAGGCAAGGGCTGCCCGAACAGCTTCGTGCTTTTCCTTTCCTCCTCCCCCCAGCTCGGGGCTTGCAGTTGGGCAAACCTGGGGTTTGGATCCCAGTTCCACTCCATGCATGCACTGAACTATTTGGACTTGGGTTTTTCTTTAGCATAATAGAGAAAATAATAGCTTGTCTGTAAGGGACTCCTAAAAAGTGAGCCAGCTCTTCTGATTATGGTCTTGGAGTTGCCTAGGAAGAAGAGAGTAACTTTTTTCCAATTAAGCTACATTCGCTTTGTCATCTGAATTCAATTCCCCTTCAGTCCCTCCATCTAGGAATTATCCTTTATTAAATGCCGGCCCTCCCCTTACATTTGAGGCTTGAACTGCAGTTGCAGCAGATTCTGGAGCCGTCCCAGGTGCCTCGCAGCCCTGCACTCCTGGAGGTTTTCCTCTTGCAGCTTTTTCAGGCCTGCTTGGTGGGAGGAAGTGAGTGAACAGTGACCTCCTCAGCAGCCAGGCTGGGCGCTGGTGGTGTGGTGGTGTGTGTCCTGCTCCGTGGCCCAGCCTGGAGGGCCCTGCCAGTTCACTGGGGTCATCTTTGGCAAGGTCATCCCTGGAGCTTCTGCAGGCAGTGAGGGGCTCTGGTTGAGGAAACCAGACCGATGAGCAGTTGGTGGGTTGCTGGACAAAGAGCTAGTCCCCTGGGCATACTTACTCACCTAATCCTCGTCAGCACCTCAGGGGCTGGGAGTAGAGTGATCTCCATTTTACAAATGAAGATGCGGAGGCTCAGAGTGGCCTGCTCGAATCACCTAATAAGTGGTCCAGTGGGGGTATATTCCAGGCCTGAATCTTGGGTCCTCACAGGGGGGCCTCTTCTCAGTACTGTGCTGAGGTGCCTCTGTGGGGTTGAGGTAGTGGCTTACTACCCTGGCATGCTTTGGCTGCAGTCTATAGAGCCCCCCTTCTGGGGTGGTGAAGAGTAGTCTCTGCCTTCTCCCAGGCCTCTCAACTGGAGAAGGCCAGATGAAAGCAACCCCGTCCTGATTCGGTTTCATGAGCGACCTGCAGCTAAGCCACTTGCACCTAACAGACCCACAATATAGGGAGGAAATACCGCTTTAAGCTACGTGCTGTATTATGCTTTATACACATTAGTAGATCACTAATAAAGTGCTAGTACTGATTTATTTTCTCACACTGTCTGAGAATTCCCGTTGCTTTGTATCCTTGTCAACACTTGGGGTTGTTAGAATGTATTATTTTGTCAATCTAATGAATAGGTGATGCTATGTCATTATGATTTTAATTTGTTTCACATATTTTAGAGTCTGTTACTAGGGGCATACACATTTAGGACTGTTATATCTTCTTGATTAATTGATCCCCTTATCATTGCGAAATGTCTCTATTCCTTATTCTAAAGTCTAATTTGATTACTGTTAATATGGCCACTCTAGTTGCCTTTAAAAATATATATTTTTTATTCTCCTGCAACTTGATTTTACTTTTGAGGACAAATGAAGATTCTGAGGGTCAGAGTGGCCTGCTCATAACACCTACAAAGTGGTCCAGTGGGGATGCGAATCTAGGTAGCCTGATTCCAGGCCTGGATCTTAGGTCTTCGTAGGTAGAAGTCATCTGTGTTTCTATTTGTAGTATGAGTTTATTCGTGCTTCTTGCCACATGACATTTAATTATAGGAATATTCAGGTATCTGTATTTCTATTCCTTTATTGATTTATGATTTGTTTTGGTTTAGTTTATTTTTTGCAATTACAATTAATTTTGGAAAACATTTTTGGACAGAAAGGAAACAAAGTTTTAAGCATGAAATTATTTTGATGGATGTTTGGTAATTATTATTATTTTTTTGTAGCAAGACACTCATACAAGAGACCCAATCAGCACAGAATATTTAGAATATGTAGATGCTGTGTAAGTTTCACTGGTAAACACACTGGCGCATAGTGATCTTTTCTAATGGGCCTAAGAAGTGTCTGAAGCCATTCAATGAATAAAGTGGTTTAATCAGATTTTTTCCTAGTAATTAAATTTTCTGGTTAGTTGCCAACATCTCCAATTTACACGAAAACACCAATTATTTACCAAATTAGTTGTGTCAATTGAAAGCTCTATAAAGTATCAAAATCTCCTTATGCCCATGTTTTCCAAATAAGGTATTATCAATTGTACGTCTGTATACATTTATCTGTACCCCTACATCTCTCTGCCTGTGTTCCATCCATCCATCCATCCATCCATCATCCATGCACCCATCCTTTCTATCAATCATCTATCACCCATCCATGCATCCATCCATCTAGATATTTTACTAAACTGATAAACAGGGAATATTATTTTGTTGTAGTTGATAAAACTTTTTAACAATGTATAATACATGAACAGCAAAGGGCATGATTCAGAAAGGTAAAATTCCATGAGTTACCCCAAAATGGGTATATGTGTGTATCACTGCCCAATCAAGAAAGTGAAATTATATTACCACCATGCAGATTCATTCTTCAGTCTCCCTCTCAGTACTGCTTCCTCCTGCCACTGCCCTCATTTGTACTTCATCAAGAGTTTTCAGCTTTTTTTTATATTCAGTATGGCTGATGAGATTCCGCCATTGAGTTGATTATAGCTGACATTGGTAGGATTTCATTGCTTTGTAGGTTTCCAGTGAGTGAATGTTCCACATTTACCCCTTGCACTGATGAATGTCTTTGCATTCTGATCAATTTGGGGTTTTACAAAGGATATTGCTAGTATTCTTTTACCTGACTTCTAGTGAGCATATATGCACAGTGTATTGGGCATGTTTCTGGGACACAATAGCTGGATGTTAGGTGTACATGTGACCAATTCTAGTCAGTAATGCCCAATGGCTGTTCAAAGTGTCTGGACTTGTTTCTAATCCTCCCACAGCACATAAAAGTTCCTGTTGCCAATGCTTGGCATTGATAGTCTTGTAACTTTGATTATTCTAATAGGTATATAGTTATAATGGCACTACTCTCTTTTTAGTCTTTTTTTTTAAGAAATTTTTATCTTACAGTAAAAATCACCCTTCTGAGTGTAGTTTTATGAATTTCACATCAGATGTTTGTATAGCCACCCCCACAATCAAGATACAGAACATCTCCATTATGATCCCAAATTCTCTTATTCACCTTACAGTCAAACTCTTTTTTAAACTCCACTTTCTGGAAACCATTGATGTATTTTCTGTCCCTATAGTTTTGTTTTTTCTAGACTGTCATATAAATGAAATCGTTCTATGTTTTATGTTACGGGTAGTCTTGCAATTGACTTTTAAAATCAAAACCAATTTTTTAAATTGAGGTGACATTTACTTACAACACTGTGTCTGATTCAAGGGAATAGGTTCACACCTCCTCAAATATACAGTAATTGGCTTTTTTCTCATGGCAAAAAATACATTTGAGGTTCTTGGATGATGTTCAGCACTTATGTCATGGACCAGTATTCTGTTGTTTGGATATACAAATGTGCTTATCTAGTCATCCATAGGAAGACATTTGGTTAGTTTGGGGGTGAATAAAGCTATTATACCCATTCAGGTACAGACTTTGGTGAACATAAGTTTTCATCTCTCTTGTAAATACCTGAAAGTGAGATTGCTCAGTCATGTGATGTGTATTCATTGTTGATAAGAAGGAGCCAAATTATTTTCCAAAGTAATCTTACATTTTGCAGCCACCAGCAATGCAAGAGTGTGCCAGTGATGAGGCATCCTCACCAGAGCTTAATTTGCTTTTTTATTTTAGTCATAGCTGTGTTTAGGTATTGAATTGTCTTTATTTGCATTTTCCTAAAGACTAAGTTGCGCATCTTTTCATGTGTCGATCTGTCATCCCTATAACTTCCTTGCTGAGGAGGCTGCTTAAATCCTTTGCTATTTTTTTTATTAGATTGTTTCTTTTGTTATGGTTTTAGGCTATATGTTTAAGACTATGATCAGTCTTGAGTTAAGTTTTGTGTATGGCATGTGTTGAACTGCTTTTTTTAAATTTGATTTTCAACTGTTAAGCCAACATGGCATTTCTGAGATAAACCTCATTTGGACATGCTATTTTATATATAGTTATATATAATTATATGACATTCAATTACATAGTATATAAATTATATAATATAAAACATTATAATTATGTCACTATCATATGTTATTTATTATATATACAATTAGCTAAAATGTTGGTAAGAATGTTTGCATCTATATTCATGATGTCTATATTTTTCTTGCCTTGTAATGTCTTTGTTTAGTTTTGCCTCAGTATGTAGAAGAAAATGACTTGCAAAGTTTTGTTTTTTCATCTTCAGCTTCTTGGAGATGTTTACGTAGAACTGGTATTTTTTCCTTTGAATGTTAGGTAGAGTTCATCAGTGAAGCTATGTGCCTGGGGAACTTCTTATTGGAAAGTTTTTAAGCTATTAATTTCATTTCTTTAATAAATATAGTGCTATCGGCTTCTCTATTTCTTCTTGAGAGAATCTTGATAGTTTGTCTTTCTATAAACTTGCCTGTTTCATTTGCTCAAGTTGTCAAGTTTTTGGTACATTATAGTTTATGATATTCCCTTTGTGTTCTTTCAGTTTCCCTAGCAGCTATAGTCATGTCTTCTTTCTCACTGATATTGGCAATTTTTATCTTTTTTCTTTCTATTCTCATCAGTTTGGCTATAAGTTTATTATTTTTTTGAGCTTTTACAAGAATCAGCTTGTGATTTCATTGATTTTTTTATTGTTTTTCTTTTTTAAGTCATTGACATTTTACAATTTCTCTTTATGCTTACTTAATGTTTCATGTGTTCTTCCTTTTTTAATTTATAGAGGTGAAAGGTCATTGATTTGAATGAGACCTTTCTTTTTTTCTAACATAGGCATTTAGTGTCATTAATCTCCCTCTAAATAGCACTTTAGCTACACCCACGTATTTTATCATGTTTTCATTTTCATTCAATTAAAATGCTTTCTGATTTCTGTTTGAATTTCTTCTTTGATCCATGGGTTATTTAGAAATATGTTATTTTTTCAAATATTTGAGTATTTTCCAGATATATTTCTGTCACTGATTTTTAGTTTAAATTTTTCCATCAAAGAATGTATTTTGTGTGACTTGAGTCCTTTTATATTTATTGAGACTTGCTTTATGACTCAGAATATAGTCTATCTTGATAAATGTTTCATGCACTCTTGAAAAGAATATTTATTTTGATCTTGGTTGAAGTGCAATATAAATGTGAATTAGGTCAAGGTTGATATTGTTTTTCAAATTTTCTTTATCAGTACTGATTTTCTGTCTACTTGTATTAATTATTAAGAGAAGGATGTTGAAATCTTCAACTATAAGTGTTCTTTTTTTTCTATTTCTTCTTGTCATTTCATTTGTTTTTCTTTATATGCTTTGAAGGCCTATTTTTAATTAGGTATCTTAAGCATTTTATATAATCACCTACTTTATTCTTGGTTTTATATATATATATATATATATATATATATATATAATAATTGAGACCTTGTTTGATATTAATGTAGGCATGCCAACTTTATTTTCATTAGCCTTAGTATAGACTTTTTTCCTCCAAGCTTTTACTTTTTGAAACAGTTTGTGATTTTATATTTATAGTGAATGTTTATTGACAGGTTATAATTGGGTCTTGATTTTTCTTTCTCTTTTTAAATCCAATCTGACCATCTCAAATTGGGATATTTATGTCACAATTCCTGTTTAATATAATTATCTATTTTGGTTTTGAATCTACTATCTTGATATTTGTCATGTTGCCTCTTTGCTCCTTATTTTGTCTTTCCTTTCTTATAAATGAATTTTTCTATAATATTATTTTAGATGATTATACAAAGATAATGATTATATTATCCACTATTGGCTTATTAACCATATCTCATATTTTACTTGTAAGTGGTTGCTCTAGGGTTTACAATTTAATCTTTAACTTTGTAATAATATTATGACCTTGCTTCCTGTGTGGCTTAAGAATATTATGGCAGTATTTTTCCCTTTACCTTTGTTCATCCTTTGTGCTATTGTTGACATATATTTTACTTCTATTTATTCTATCAACTCTATAACACATTGTCATTTTCGTTTTGAACAATTATATTTAAGCATATTATATATAGGAAAAATGTCTTTTAAAACTTACCCACATGTTTATTATTTTTAGGAATTCCTTAATATAAATATAGATTCTTGGATTTCCTGTTGAAATCTTTGAAAAGTCCTAAAGGCTATTGATTAAAGTCAAAATAGCCAATTTGGATGGGCCTAGCACATCTCACATGACTTGGAATCCCTGTTCACATGGCAGAGAGAAGGGAGTCATACTGAGACTTAACCTGGATCTAGAAAATCTTCCCTGGCCATCAACTCAGGGCTCAGATTGACTTAGAAAACTCCTTGTGCCAACAGCCTTGAGGATCCAGACTAGAATCAAATATGTCATGGGCAATTTTGGAGGAGGTCGTATGTAATGTTTTCCTTCTTGCCTCCTGGCTTCTGCCCTGTGTTTCCCCTGCTTGCCACCCCATCCATGCTAACATGTAAGAGGGAAAGGTCTCTTCGAAGGCTGGGTGGGCTGCCCTATCAGCCAAGAAGCACGCTGGGAAAACAGGGTGGGAAGGGTTTCTTCACCAAATGTTCTTAGCTGAGGTCATCTAAGTTAATGTTTTTGGAACTTCAAGAACATGCTCAAACGAAGCTGTTGGAAATTTTGGGGACATTTGAAACATTTCTGAGTGGCTGATTTGATGTCCCAAGAAAACTTGGAGTTGCCCCATTTCAAAAGTGCATAGAAAAACTGAGAGGTAAAGATGTCAAGCAGAGTTTTAAAACACATTTCTGTGCTTGAAAATATTCAAATCCTACCATCAGATTTCAACCTGTGTGTGTGTGGCCCCCTTAGGTAGTGCTACTATCTATCTCTTACAGACTTTTCTCCACTGTAGTATTATTCGTTATTATATATTTGGTGTATTGATATTCCATCTATGAAACTAGTATTGAACAGTTTCAATGGAGTGAGGACTAACGAGAAGCGAGGTAACCAACTTAATTTAACCCCTTGTCCTGAGGATAGCACCCTTGAGTGTGTTAGGTGACTTAAGAGTTAAAACTCCATCTCTGCTAACCTGGCTTTCACACTTGGCTGCCACACACCATAAAATACTCCAGAAGATGGGGGGCTGATGCTGAGTCCTCCCAGTGGCAATCAACACAGAATTTAAGTGCGTTTGCCACGTTCACTTAATACAGTTTGTCTAATGTCCTCATCATTTCATCATCACAAAACCAAATAATAGCTTGGTTCTAATTTGGGTTTTGGATGCTGCGAGTGCTGGGCCTGCATTTTGGCCTCCTTTTGTTGGCAGATGTGGGATTTCTCATCAAAGAACATTAGTTAAATGTGAATGCTGACTTGCAGGTTACACTGTGGGGCAACTGTTCCTGGGCCTCAGGTTCTGAGACGCCGTTTGTAGGATGATGCACTCGGCTGCCCATCACCCAGGGTCAGGGAGCAGCGTGCCTACTCTGGCTTGGTTGACTCATCTAAGTGGTGTAAGTTGGAAAGTAAGGGAATAAAGTAAAACTAGCATTGGTTGCTCTCCCACAAGATTCTTTTTGCTGGTTTCCACTCTTCAATTAGAAATAAGAACTTCACTGAACTTGAGGATGTTCAGCGACTGCCCACCTCTGTCTGGCACTATGTTCTTCCCTAGGGGTGCAGCAAAAACGTGGACAGGCAAGAGTCTTCTCTCCTAACCTGACCATCGAGTGGGTGAGATAAAGAGTTGAAGAGACCATCCAATACACCTGTGGCAGTGTGCGCTATGATGGGGGAAGTGCAACAGGCTGGCAGACTTGGAAAGTGAGGTGCATGGTCAGTGGGGCACTAGGAAGATAGGGGCGGTGGTGCCTGAGGTGGGACACTTGGGTACACAGGAGGAGAGAAGTCTTCAAGGTCAGGATTGAGAAGAGTTAGACAGAAGACAGAGGGCAGGGAGAGGGTGAGGGTTCAGGAAGAAGGTAAGAGGGAGACTGGGAGAAAGCGAGGACTCCGGTCGTCTGTTGCTGAGTGATGAACTACTTGGAAGCTTAGTGACATAAAACAACAGCTACCGCTTTATCATCTTTCATGCTTTTGTGGGTCAGGAATCTTGGGAAGGGCTTGGTGAAGTGGTTCTGTCTCAGACAGCCAGAGGAAAGAGTTGGAATAGGACAGCCAGGTTCTCTCCTTCCTTTTCCACATTATCTTAGGGTCTCTCCTGTCCAGCTCCACGTATCACGATGTGGGCTCCTTTATAGTAGAGTGATGTTGTATGTGGATTGCTCCTGGCACCGGGTATTTGAGAAAGATGTGTTGCAGGGAACCAGTGCAAGTGGCATGGCGGTATTTTCTGACCGGCCACAGAATGGCACACATAGTCCATTCTGTTGGGTATAGGCTAGTGGGTCAGGGACACAGACCCCACCTTGTGGAGGGTCAAAGAGTGTGCCAAGGGTTGGAAATGGCTCATTTGTTCAGCTCAAAGAAGCCTGGAGTGCCTGGAATCCAGGCACTGAATCAGTTACAAGAATAAGCAGGCAGTGAGGCCAGAGAAGCTGCCAGCAAATGGGAGCCTTGAGCTTCCTCCTCTGAAGCCTGCCTCTTTGCGGAGAGGAGCAGGAAGCCCCTGCATGCTCTGGAGGATCTGGATAGGACATTAGGGACTCGGCTACCCTGTGGGAACCAGTGGTTTGGAAGGGGGTCATCTTGGGAGTAGGGACGGTGAGGAGATTCCAAAGGCATTTGGAGGGAAGGGAGGTGGTGAGGTGCACCTGAATGATGCTTTAATAGGTTCCTGGAGGTGCAGGTGCAGAGTCTGATTGAATTGGGGCCAAGAGCTGGGAGCAGTGTGGACTCAGGACTATGGCTCAGGACATGTGGCATTGAGCATGATGGGAACATGGAAGAGGACCTGGTTTTAGGGGGCAGAGCCCTGGAGCCTTCTTCCTACCTCATATTTACCCATAATTCTGAATCCTATTCTATACTGGCCCTGTGCTTTTGTCTCTAGGAGAAGGGGTGGCTGGCCTGTGCTCATCCCAGTGAGGGGTACTATTTCCCTTAAATGCCATCGCTGCTTTGGGATCTGGAAGTGATTGGGATGTTTGTGTTGGCCAAAAGGCTTTTTACATTCCTGCCAGAAGTGCAGAAATTTCTCTAGACCCTTGTCAACACCTTTGCCTTCTGTTTTTCTTTTTTTTAAATAGCAGTCATTCTATATTCCTAATGGGTGTGAGATGGTGTGATGAGTGAGGTTGAACATCAATCAAATGTTTTCCATCAGAAAGCATCTGTTTTCTGGGAAATCAGAAAACTGGAAAATGGAGCTGTAGTGTGTGTGGGTCGGGACAGACAGGGGGGACCCGTTGAGTTACCTGGTTAGCAGTGGGTGACCTGGCCACATAGAGGGCGTGGGGAAGGTCTCCTAACATAGGGATACAACAGGCTGCCGGTACAAGAAAGGGCATTGACAGGCATTCCACTTATGGTAACGTTGACTGGAAGTCCCTGCTAGAAGCACATCGTTTGTTTAATTCTTGAGTTGATACTTTCAGTTTTGGTCAGTAGGGCAGAATGGGCTGGTGAAGGCACAGGGTGCTGTGTGAGATCAACCGTGCAATCTGGGCTTTATAAACATGAAGGAAGAGCACATCAGCATAAAATTTTCCAAATTCAGATGAAAAGCCAGCCAGATATAGGGCTGACTACAGAAGACAGGAAGGTAGCGTCTAAAATGTCATTCCAGAGACACTGCCGTGAGGGGACCAGGAGAGCTTTAAAGAGAGCTTGGAGCACCCATGTCAGGAAGGATGGGAACAGAGATGGAGTCAGGACTGGGACCCAGGAGGATGACCAACAATATGGAAGGACCTGGAAGAGTGGTGTCAGTGAGGCAGTGCCCAGAATAAGCTGCGATGATCCTGAGGAAGTGAAGACAGGCTTGAGGTGGTGATGGATCCAGTGATGTGACCTGGAGCTCTCTGTTCACCTTGGATTTTGTATCTGAACGATGTGGAAGGACCACACGAGACAATCGTGACCAACTTTCGGGGCGTTTTCTGGGCCAACATGTTTCCTACAGGCATAGAATTGGGATTTTGCCTAGGATTCCTCTTTGCATGCAAATGTGTCGCTGAGCCATCTCACTCATGTGGGCACCCCAGCTCAGACGCTGGCTCCATGACATCCAGTCCCAAGTGTAGTCTGGGGTCTCCAAGATGGAGTTAGGCACGTTTTGACATTGATTCCACTCCTGTCTTAGGAAAGGGGTTACCAGCTTCAAATGCCCATGTCCACTGATGGGGAGCTCAGTTCTCCCCAAGCTGCTCACACCATGTGGAGGCACTAGTCATCAGAGATGCCTTTCTCACAGTGGGTGTGTGGGTCTCTCTGCAACTTCCTACCCAGACGTGTGTCTCTTTACTCTCTCTCACCCATGGTGATGCTGCGGAGGCATGAAGGTATTGATGTATCCCCCTGAAACTCTTCTTCTTTTCAGTCCAGAGGCTGCCAGCACTTCTAAAAGTGTAATATACAAATGAATTGCTGGGAGTCCTGTGAAAATGCAGATTCAGATTCTGAGTTTCTAGCTAGTTCCCTGGGCTGTGGAGACTGCTGGTCCACAGCCCACACAAACTCAGAGCAGCGCTGTGGGGGGTGAAGAGCGAGGGGCCTGATTCCCTGCTTGGCTCCCCACTTAGTGATCATGGGGAGTTACTCCACATCTCAGTGCCTTTTCTTTCTCGACATGAAGCTACCAAGGGTACTTCTCATTTTGTTATGAGAGTTGACATCAGGCTTAAAGCTCCACTCTTAGGGACTGGCACATAGCACGTGATCTATAGTGTGAACTCGTGATCATTTTTTAATGAACAACCTTAGGACCTTTGATTATTTCCTTGAGGTACTCTATATTCCTGTCCCCTCCCCATCAGATACTTAGAGTGGCCATAACTCAGAATAAAGGGTCTGTACACTAAATAGAAGACACAGCCATGGCCTTTATCTACAATTTAAATGAACTATATGTTTTTCACAGTTCACAACACAAATCTTATTTAAATGCAGTGGCAGAAATAGTAGGTTTTTTCTGGGTAACTCAGATCAGTGAAATGCCAATTCAGAAACTGAAGGATATATCAACAAAGATTGATTCTTGGAGGTTAAACTGATTCTACTCTTGTGCCAGTTAAAAATGTTAACAAATAATTAGCCAAGTCAATACGCTTTGATATGAAAAGACAAGTCTATTAGTATTTAACAAATGAAATCTTTGTTTGATAGATTAAAGCTGGGGAAATTCTTTTTTTTCGTAAGCTGAAAGTACTCTTTCATATTTCCTGAATTGGTATAGGTGTCATTCCCCATAGAAAGCCTTTTTTCCCCCCAAGCTGAACTAGGTGGTCCTCAGATACTTCCTAAATTACTTACCACATAGGATTGTAATTATTTTTCTTCCCTGTTGTAACTTGGTACAATAGATCCTATTACCAAAGTATCTTCAGTACCCAGAGAAGTGCCTGGTACAGAGCAGGAGCTCTAAAAATGTCTGTAGGAAAGGAGGATGGATGGTAGGGAGAGGGAACTACAAACTACCCCCCCACCCCAAACAGAAAGAGAACATCATTTGCAAGTGAACTGGTGTTCAGTGAGTTTTGGCCCTTGGAGGCATTACCTGCTTCTTGGAAACACAGAACTTGGCTATAAGTGGCTTGACTTCTGGCTGACTTGGCTGGAGAATCCCTCTTCTCTGATATGTGTGGACATTGCTTTCCACCAGATGCCCTATTCTTCTATTGCACCCACAGGAGTAAGGAGGCCTGGGGAGTTGACCTCAATCTCCAAATATCTCTGTGCTTTCCATTTTATCAAGAGCCCTGCTTATGTTGCTTCTAAGACAGAAGACCGCTGCTTCCCCAAACAGAAGCTTTCCTTATGTAGTCATACTTTTCCTTGTGGAAAATAACTATGGTTGTTTGTTAACTGAGGGACTCTTCTTTAGTTAGCCAATTATTTTCCTGGGCTCTGAGAATTTTGAAACAAGGCAATACTTTTCCTATTTTAGTGAAATGAAAAGAAGGTATAGAGGATGCTTCGTGATTTGGTGCCTGAAACCAGATCACTATTTATTCTCCAACAGGTGACTCATAGGATCCAGGTTTTTGTGACGCTGTCTTGCCTATGTTCCTGGCTAATTGTCTAGTTGACTCACCAAGGGTAGAAAAATCTAATGGCATGGGGCTGGGGGTTGTGCAGTTTTTCACAATGAAATTAGAGAGTGGCTGTCAAAGCCCCTCTATTTATGCGCACCTGGGCAGGGAAGTAGGGGTGCACAAGCTGAGTGCTTTCCCATCTTTCCAGCTCAGAGATGGTATCTTTGCTGAAAGAACAAGGATAGTGCCTTTTGTGTGGTCCCCTGGGGCGTGGGTGGCACAGTCCCAGCAACTGCCTTGACAGCCACCCTTTCTGAACAAGGAGGGAGGCGCTTTCTGCCTCTGTCTTTCCCACAGCATGGGAACTAAGAAGCTTCCGTGGGCTCTGCTGGGGTGAGATCGCCAGCAGCAGCCTGCTTCACTGCCCAGCATGGTTGCCCCAGAGACAGCTGCTCACAGACTCTCAACGCTGCCAGAGGTGAGGAGGCTGTCACTGTACTCTGCTCTCCTGAGTTGAATCAGATACTTCCCTCCCAATTTCCACAGACCAGGGGCGTGGGGAAGATGCAATTCTCTTTTGCTGCAGAGCAGAGGTGTTGGTCACTAAACCAGGACAGCTAGGGTGTGACTCAATCCCCTGGGCTGTCCTTGCTGGGGTGCCTGGGTCTGCCTTATCTCTGCCTCCCTAGCACTAGTAGAAGCTGGGCTCTGAGAAGATATGGACAAGCATTAAATCATCGAGGAGGGGCATAGCGAAGGCAGGTGGTGCTGAAGCTGCTTTGTTCCAACATTAGGACCCTCTGTGGTTGGTCTCCCACGACGGGAGGTGGCACAGCCCCAGCCCTCAGACTGGGCTCCCCAGTGGAGACCTGCACTGCCCACAGAGGAGGCAGGGGTCCAGCGACAGAAGCACACCTGCAATCTGTTTCATTTTTTAAAAGGTAGCCTTTTCTTTATCAGAAAATAGCCTCAGAGGAAAGTTTCCTTGAGTAAAGAAAACCCGTTCTATTGAAATGATCATTTCTGCAAGATTGCATTGGGGCAGCCATTTCCTCCGGAGGTGAGCTGGGATGCAGGTGTGTGTGTGTGTGTGTGTGTGTGTGTGTGTGTGTGTGTGTGTGTGTGTGTGTGTAACTGCTCTCTATGCCTGGCCTGACCTAAAGGGGGTGTGCTGGATGGGCCAGGCTCAGCTTAGTACAGTGTTTCTGCGAGCCCCCTTGGGAAGGGGTGAGTGGGGGTGTGGAAGTAGAACAGCACTTAAGAGTCAGGGTGGGCCTGCCCTGGTGGCAGGGTCAGAGGAGGACAGGGTGGGAGGGGAGAGGAGCGGAGAGGACCAGGACCTGGGAAGGGGCATGAAGGGGCCTGCCAGGCTAGCAGCATTTACCCAGGAAGGGGCCCTTCAGGTGGGGTTTTGTCTGGATCTCCCCTTCCTTTGGGATTTTAGGAATCTCAGATGGCTAAGTATGTGTGGATGTGTCTTGTGTAGGTGATTGATAATTTTGGGGGAGAAGGAAGTAAGCTCTTCTAGGTTTATGGGGAGGGGCTGGTTCGTCTTCTGTAATTCTCAAGAAATGCCTTCTGTGGCAAAGTCCTCCAGGTCGTTGGTGGAGATGATGCCCAGGCTTGCAGCGCCTCCCTCCTCCTCCCCTGGGCTCTGGGGAGGCCCCTCAGGACACTCCCCTGCAGGGTGCTGGGTGGGGTCACCATGAGGCCCAGGGGCTGGCAGCAGCCGAGCGTGGGGGCCCCTTTGGGACCCAGAGCCAGCCGTCTCCTTGTCAAGTGGGCCCTGCCTTAGGAAGGTGGGGGCCGAGAGCTGAGAGGAGCAGCGCAGAGGCGTCAAGGCCGTTGCGGGCAGGGCTTGGAAGCCGGGGTACAGCACATAGGGAGCAGCAAGTGTGTCTGGTGGGGGCAGCTCTGGGGAGGCCCCCTCGGAGGATGGGATGGAGACCTGGATGTATTTGCCTGTCTCTGGGTCATAGAAGGTCTTGATTTTCACCTGGAGGGGCAGATCGAAGACGAAATACTCTCCAGATTGGGGGTCTTGGAGAACCTTCTGGGTGGCAGGGTAAGGGGGTAGGGGTGTGAAGGACTGGGAATCCCCAGGCTGCCCTCTGGTGGGTTCTGAGAAGGCAGACACTGAGTGGCGGTGCACAGGCGGGGGCAGGGAGCGGACAGCAGGGAGCCTGGGCCGGGGCCTCTCTGAGGGAGACAGAGGCCTGCACTCTGAATCCTCTGGGGGGCGCTTCTCCTCCCAGGGTTCGCCATGCTTCTCGTGCATCTGGTCAATCTTTCTCCTCTTGCTCGCCAGCTTCTTCGCCCGCCGCAGGGCCTTCTCTGTTTTAGGTGGGACCGCAGGCGGCTTGCCAGCTGTCCTCTCCAGCTGAGCAGGAGCCTCTGGTTTCTCAGGGAGGCCTGACAAGCTGGTGGCCACATCCAGCAGCGAGTTTCTTGGTGAGAGCGTCCTGAAGTCTTCTCCTGATGGCTCAAGAAGGGGGTCACAGCCGGTCTCCCACATGAGGCCGTGTGTCAGGTCCTCCCTCCGTATGACCCTGGCAGGGCTAGGGCTGGCCCAGGGGCTGGCATGGGGAGGGTCCCCTGATGGCAGGCCCAGCTCACTGGGGGCCTGGGATGTGTTGTCCCATACGCTGCTGGCAGCAGGGGAGCACGCGCTGCTCTCGTCCAGGGAGCTGGAGTTGGGGGAAGCTGCCATCTCACTGGGGACTGACCTTCTCCCCTGGGACCCTGCTCTCGGTGTAGATAAGAAGTGTCTTTTGAAATCTCGTGCCTGCTCCTCCCAACAGTCTCCAAGTGGCTGTGGGGGTGGCTGTTCTTCTAAGTCACCTTCAGGCAAAGCAATTGTAGGGATGCACCGTGGAGCATCCGCTCTCCCTTCCTCTGCTGAGCTGCTCTTGCCATCACTCACCACACCTTCCCACACAGCCTCTGGGGGTGGCTTCATCCCTTCACCCCCATTCAGGAATGGAGGAAATGGGACATTCCCTTTCAGAGCTGGCTGAGAAGTCTCTATCCTCACCATGCTGGGCACCTGCCCGACGTCCTCCATGTCCCCACCGTCCACATGCTTCAAGTGTGTGCCCCGCCTGCTAGCAGGTATCGGGGTGCTGCGCCTGACCTGGCTCTCAGGGATACAAAGACCAGCGTCCTCACCCCAGCCTGGTCTTGGCAATTCCCCTTCTTTGTGACCACTGCCGAGGGGCTCCTCTGAGGACAGGGTCCTCAGGAGGGGCAGCATGATGGGTTTTATCACAGGGGTGGCCCTGAGGGTGTTGTCTTTGATTGCAAATAGTTTGTGCTTGTTTGGAGCCGAAGGTGGCGAGGGGGTAAGGTCTTTGGCATGTGACAAGGCAGCATCCTTACTTCGCCCAATCCAACTACCTCTGACATGATCTTCCTCCCGAGATGCCCTCCTGGGTCTGCATCCAGACAAACTCTCCCCTTCCCCTGGCAGCGATCGGCCCTGGCTGAGCTCCTCGGCGCACACATCCCCGTTACTGAGGGCCGGGTGCTGCAGCTCGTCTTTCCCTGTCTCTTCCTCCTGGTCCTTCTGACTGTCTCCTGCACCTACGTCATTCCTCCTGTCTTCCCGCTGGCTCTCGATGAACCAGGTCTTCTGCTGATCCTCAAATGAGGCAAAGGACTGATCTGAAGAGCTGGTGCTGAATTTGGCCTTACTTTTGAGGCCCGGCATAAAATCAGACTGGCTGTCACTATAAAACACATCTTCCTCCTCGGGAGAGAGGGGTCCTGGGGAGAATTTCTGGTTGAAGTTTGGATCCTGAAGTCCTGCCTCTCTCTCTGGTTCTGTCTCTTGAGAGTTAGACCTCAGGAACCCGTTCTCTAGGCCGCGGGCCTTGGGCTCCTCTGCAGCCTTCCCTGCCGCGGGCTCTCTAGTGCAAAGCTGCAGCGACAGCCGCTTCCGGGTGCAGCGTTCCCTGGAGTCAGGACACCAGCCGGACCTGGCGGCACCCAAATCCGATTCACCATCAGTATCATCCTTCTCATAGCTGTTTCTGTCGGCCGGCTCCCCGTTGACACAGAAGGGGGCTTTGGCAGTGGTTGGAGGTGAACGGAGAGTTAGAGAGTGGTCTGCAGAGTCTGTAGTGGGGTTGGCTTTGGGGTCCTTCTGGGTACTGGCATGTGACCCAGAAGGGACATCAGCTGGTCTCTCCTTAGAAAGCTCACCTGGAGGGCTCTCCTCACACCCGTTGTGAAGGATGACACCATTACTCGTGGGCTCTTGCTTGCTTCTGGTCTTCTCATCCAGGCCTCTCAAGAGAGGAGAGGGTCTGTATGTACTCTTAACACACTTCCGCACATCCTTGAGGTTGAAGAGCAGGCTAGGGGCTTTGGATTTGTAGCTGTCCCGAGATTGGCCGTCACTGAGCTCCTTCTCTTGGTATCCATTTATCTGTCCCGGGGGTGAGGGTGTGAGCTCCTTAGGCAGACTGTCTGAGCAGTCCAGGATCTGCTTGGTGGGTATGATGGGGGTCAGAAGCTCACTGATGTTAAAAGGTGGGCTGTAATGCTCATCGGGGTGGGCAGGCATGTCAAGAACATCATTTTCTGGAAAGTGCCCCTGGGGATTGTGCTTGCTGTACAAGCCTGAGCCTCTCCTGTTGGTCTGCTTCTTGTCATCTGAAGTATCTTGTACATTTTCTTTTCCTCGCTGACCTCCTTTGCCAGTCTTTGGTTTCCTCCATGGGACCTGGGTCGATTTCATCTGAGGCTCAGGCTGGCAGCTGGAAGCTTTTTCCTCTGTATTGTATACCTGGGCCCCCAGGTCCCTAGATCCCCAGGGTCCAGATGTGGAGACAGCCCCTCCCGCCAGTTGGTTCTCCTCCTGACCGCAGCTGATCCGGACTTGGCAGGGAGAGACTTTGTGCTCAGGGGCGTGGTGCTCTCTTAACAAGGCCGTGTCCTCGTAGTGTTTGGGGGCTTTGCTATCCAGGGCAGCATCAGTCACATCCTTTCTCTCAAGCAGCCTGGGTTGGTGGGCATTCCAGGACTCAAAGGCACTGTTTTCACTGTGGAGAAAGGTCCCCTTGTGAGCCCACTCCTTGCCTCGTCCAGGCTCACCAGCAACTGGCTTGTGGGGTGGAGAGGGGAACCTTGATTCAAATGAGCCGGCGGCATCCTCAGGCTTTGGGAGGAAGCTGCTGGAGCCATGGCAGGCCAGGTCAGGATTGCTGGGGGGCTCTTGCTCTCCAGGCTTCCTGCCAGACTGGTGGCTGTTCTGATGGGTGCTGGAGACTTCGGCGGGCACTCTCCTGACAGTAAGAAAGGCAGAATCAAAGCAGAAGTTGACACCACTTTCTGGAAGAGGGGCAAATTTGGGGGGATTTTTGAGAGACGGAGGCTTGCTGGCGGGAGGCCTGCTGTCGCAGCGCTGGCTTTCAGCACCATCGAAAGACTTAATTAGGGATGACACTTTGGAACCCGGCTTGTTGCTGCTCCTCAGGCCAGAAACTGGCAGCTCCAGTCTCCTCTGGATCGGTGTCAGTGGGGGACTGCTTTTGGGGTACCTTTCTTCCCCTTGAACATACTTAGGCTGCTGCTGGAACGTGGCTGCCCAGCCCGCATGCTCGGTGCCCTGCGACGGTAACTGGGTCCAAATGCCGCTTTTCCTGTGGGTGTGGCTCACTGTTCCCTGGTGAAAATTCCCAAACACCTGGCGACTGATATCTGGGGACAGGGTCAGGTCAGAGTCATTGAAGGATGTGTCTTCTGAGACGCACAAGCTCCGGAACGCCCGGTCAGTAAGGCTGCTGACCTCCCTGTCCGCATCGTCCAGCACGCTGCCGATGCTCGAGGAGTCGCTGAAGCCGTCCGTGCACTTCTTATTGCCCTGCATCATCTGCCAGCTAGGAAGCGTCCAGGGTCAGCTGGTGGGCACCTCTGGGTGATGATTCTGGAAGGGTTAGATGCAGCTCTCTTCACACGAATTAGAACTTTCTGTTGATCAGATGCAATTGCAAATTGGAATTTTTTTCTCTCTGCAAAAGGAAGAAAGGCAAGGTATACATAAACTATTCAACTTAGTAGCTCTGTGTAAGAATCACATACTAGTCCAGATGGGTAATGGTGCCTGTGATAGTTAATTTTATGTGTCAACTTGGCTGGGCCTTGGTGTCCAGTTTTGGGCCAAATGCAGTTTAAATGCTGCTGTAAAGGTATTTTTAAAAAGATAGAATTAACATTTAAATCAATAGACTCTGTAAAGCAGATTATCCTCCATGGCATGGGTGGGCTGCATCACAGAGGCTGAGATCCCCCGAGGAAAAGGGAATTCTATCCCCAGTCTTAAGACTGGAGCTGGAGCCCTAACTCCTCCCTGGATCTACAGTCTGCCCTTCAGAAATCAGACTTGCCCGTCCCCAAAACTGATGAACCAGTTCCTTCAAATCAATTTCTTTCTTTAGCATCTGTTCTTCTGGAGAACACGCACTGTGTCATTTTTGCAGAGACCTTCTCTGGCGTTCCTTGGACTGTCCCCTCCTCACTCTCTCATAGTTCCAGGTTTACTTTCTTTGTGGCACTGAGCACAATCTAAGATTGGTGTCGCCTCTCTGTTGCCTTTTCCTTCATTAAACTGTTAGAGCCAGGAGCTGAGGAGCCACTAGGCGGTCCATTCTATTATGCCAGAGCCACCCCAAGAAGCCACAGTCACCCAGAGCCTGCATCGTTGGGCTTCTTAACTCTGACTTGCCCTTGAGTGTGGCCAACGGACAGTGCTGGGAAGAGCCAGGAGGGAGAGGGGTCAGCATCCCTGGCATTTCTCTGCACCTCCTGGCCCTGGCCCACTGCAATCCTCTCTGACACAGCCCCTTCCCGGGGTGCTGACCCTTACTGGGCCCAGCAACACTGCTCCCCTCGGCCCTGGGCTGTGGGGAGATGGCTCCCACTCTCCGTGAGTGACTCCACAACTTGGCATCTTCTAACTCTGCCTACATCCCTGTTATCACCCCTTCCCTACATTTTCTCTCTCCCCACCTCCCCACCCCTCTGTCCCTGGCAACCACTGCTTCTGTTTCTCTGGATTTGACTACTTCAGGTAGCTCACGTGAGTGGAATAATACAGTATTTGTCCTTTTGTGACTGGCTTATTCACTTAACATAATGTCCTCGTGATTCATCCATGTTGTAGCATGGATCAGAGTTTCCCTCCTTTTTAAGATGGAACACCAGTCCACGGTGCGGCCAGACTGCCTTTTGCTTATCCCTGTGTTTAATGGGTGTTCCTACCCTCTGACTTACGGATGGTGCTGCTATGAACACCGGTGGCCAAATATCTGTTTAAGATCCTGCCTTCAGCACTCCTGGGTGTATACCTAGAAGTGGAATTGCTAGATCATAGGGTAATTCTATTTTTTTTTTAATCCCTATACTGTTTTCCACAGAATAGATTCCCACCAACAGTGCACAGAGGTTCTAATTTCACATCTTCACCAGCGCTTGACAGTGTCTATTTCTTGGGTTTTTTCGATAGCAGCTATCCAAGTGGGTATGAGGTTTGGATCCGAGTATGCTGCTTCCTGCTGGGGCCCACCACCACCACTGGGGTACATACCTAGGACAGGTGGGCACCCTGGACAGTAGTAAGGAGATGAGTATACGAAAAGTTAGATGAAATAGTGTGGCTAGTCCCCAGACTGGGCCCACGTGGTGGGCCTTTGAAACAGCAAATGTCGGCAGGCTGCTGTGAGTGAGCTGACGGGTGAACTATTCTGGCAGCGCCCCATTCCCATCGGCAGAGGGAGCTGGTCACAGCAATGACAGTGTCAGGGCTTTAGGGGAGGGGAGGTGGAGGTTTTGTCACCCCTGAGGCAGGGGCACATCACGAGTCCTGGGTCCTGTCCTGACTCAGACGTGAGACCACGCAAGAAGCATCCCGCACAGGCCCCGCTGCTGCAGCGCTGGAGGCCAGCCTTCCTTGGGGCTTTTGTTTCCTGTCTCTTGACCACAGCACTCAGTGAGTTTTCAATGCTAATTCATTGGCAGGCTGACTTTTTTCAATGAATGAAGGAATTGAGCTAGGGCTGCCAGAGAAGCGCAAAGACACTGGTTCTAGCCAGCTGAATGAGCCGATGAGGAAGCACTGGAAAAGCCTCTGGTTACCTCCTCCAGCCCTGCCTTGAAAGTCACGCCTGCTTCCGCCCCAAAATGCACAGGATTGCCTTGTAGAAAGTCACCTGAAAGGGGACAGTGTCAGCCTTAATCCTGCTGGCTGGCCCACTTCACTTCTTTCTCCAACCCATTCTCCTTCACCCATGTGCCCTCCAAAGGCTGTGAAAGCTAAAGGCTTATGCCCTCTGACCCCTGAGAAGCTCGGGACCACGGAGGCTGTTCTGGTCCCAGGCCTGGGAGATTCTGATGTCTGGGAAGGTTCTTGCCTTTCTGATAGCAGGAATGATCTTGTTATCTCCACTCTGCTTGAGTCATTTCTTGCTGCTTTGAGTTCAGACACGAAGCCTGAAACTCTGTGTATTTATTTGCTAGGACTTCTCTAAAAAAGTGCCATAAACTGATCGCTTTGAAATAACAGCACTTTGTTATCTCACAGTTCTGGAGTCTGCAGTTCTGAACAGAGGACCTCAAGTGGGTTGGTTCCTTTGGGGGGGGGGTGTCCCGGTCCATGCCTCTCTCCTGGGTTTGTCCATGCCTCTTCTCCCTGTGTCTCTCCACACGGTCTTTCCTCCATGCATGTCTCTGTGCCCAAATTCCCCCTTTTCATATGGACCTACTGGGTTAGAGTTCACCCTACTGGGTTAGAGTCCACCCTACTGACCTCAGTCTTAACTGATTACACCTGCAATAACCCTGCTAGACCAAATGAGATCACCTTCCGAGATCCTGGGGGTTAGGGTTTCAACAGGAACATTTCAAAGATACAATTCAACTCTTAACACTGAAAGCACTCACTTTGCAACTCTGAGGGATGAGCAGTGACGACTAAAGGCCAACTTGCTGAGGATGTCCTTACTAAAGACACCCCTCCCCACCCCATAGAATTTGTGTTACGAGGTAGGGGGGTGCCTAACGCCTAAGTGGCTTTGTTCATTATAACTTAGTTTTTCAATATTTTGATACTGACCTTAGATACAGTCAGTGAATGTTCCAGTGTCTTGAATGCTGGGGTTTTGATCTTGGCAATAATTAAGCTCAGTAACCCTGGGGTTTCTATACTTCCACCTTAAGATGAAAACAAGATAGTTAGAGACCTAAATTTAGAAATTTAGAATTAAGCAAACCTTGCCAAGTCAATGCAATACCTACTCCTATTAGCAGCTATTCATTTTTTCTTTTGAACATTCAGCTTCTATCTCCTTCCTCTGAGTAAAAACACTTGATGAGCTTTGGGGAATCTCCTCTCCCAGGGGTGTTCAGTTTTGATGAGGCTGAAAGTCAAGGTGCCAGGTACAGACGTGAGACATGGGTCTATTGCCCTGTGTGGACTATTGTCCTTTCTGTTGTGACACCAGGGCAGACATGTGCTCCAGCATTCTTGCCAGTGGAATTGCTTTCTGCTCTCTGCCTCCCAGCCTGGAACTTCAGCCTTCACCTTGTGTCTACGAAGGCTCCAGTTTCCCTTTAGTGCTTACCCATTTCTGCTTAATTTATCCAGTTTTTGTTTCTCTTTGTGTTCCCAGAGGACCCTAACTGATCTTGGGCATGCATCATAACTCCAAACAGCAAGGAAGGAATGTTCACTGAATATTCAGAAAACCACCACAGTCCTTCTGCCACATGGAAAAGAGAACCCACCTTCTTGCTAGTTTAATTCAGATAGCTTCTTTAATTCTTGCTTGATTCACCTGGTTTCAGAAGGAACAGTCATAAAGTTGACCCCACCCTCTGTCACCCAATGGAATCTTTCAGCATAGCAGCTTACACTCAAAGGTGTTGCCAGATGATTCTATACCTGTTATAGCAGTGGGGACTGCAGGTGCCTGCTCCTCTGGATTTTAGGATTGGTAGCTTTAAAACTTACTTTCATGCTTATATTTGTTGTCATCACTGCCCACCTAGAAAGAAAGAAGAAGAAAAATAATTTTAATGAAAGCTGAAGTCAGCCAATCAAAGGACCAAGCACATGTACAGTGCAAAAAAAAAAAAAAAAGTATCCTTACGTGTCAATAATACACCTGGCCTTCAAAAAATATTTTGATCCACATTTGAAGTTCCCACATAGGCATTTTTGGTGAAAACTGATGTTGGGCCAACATTCATTATTTTGTCTATGGTCCAAGAGATCTTCAGGAACCTGTTTTTAACCTTTTGGGATTTCTAATAAGATTGGTCCACTTGTGAATTATTTTTTTTTTTTTTTGCTGGTCAGATATGACCAAAGGCCCTTTTTCTACCCACGGGAATTAAGAACTCAGCCTTTGCACTGAAGAGAACTGGAGCGGCTGAATTTGAATCCACTCAGCCAACAGCCCGGTGTTCGATTTATAGTTGGCAGGAGACTTGAGTATCTATTTTGACAGCTAAAAGAACCAAAAAGCTGCCCAGGAGAATTCTAAGAGTGTTCAGAATGAAGTGTAAACTAATTAAAATAAATCCACTATGCAAATTTTAAATGTAGACCACTGGGGCGTTCATAAGACCTTCCTCATCTCATAGCTCCTGGATATTCATCTAATCCAACAACTCCGATTTGTGAAGCACGTTTTTGGAGCCTCACAGAGGCACTCTGTGTCCACCACCATCCAGTCGGCCCTGCCTCTGGCTCCCAGGCTGTCCCCATTTCCCCATAGCATAATGGATTTACCTTTTCATCCTGCATTGTGACATTTCTACAACATAGGGATGGCTGATTGCTTCTGGCTCACCCCTACTAGAAAGGACATTCCTTGAATCCAGGAAGGGAGTCTATTTTGCCTTGTATACTAAGCAAAACAACATAGAAAGTGAGTAAATGTTTGTGGCAGTGCCCTGAATTTGGTGTCTTTATCTCAATTTGCTTTCTTGAGAACAAATCAAGGCATGGAAAAGAAGGAGAAAGAAAGGAGAAATTATACTGATAAGGTCCCTTGGTCTTGAGTCTCCAGGTCACTTGAAAAATTCAGATTGACTAAGTTGTGAGCTCACACCCCAGCCTGCAGCTCCTCCGAGGCATGATGTGGGGCTGAGGATGAGACCCACCCGCGTGGCACATGGATGAGATGGGTGCGGAAGGATGTGGTGGTATCTGTTTTGTGGACATTTAAGGGACTTATCACTCTGTGGTTGGGTTATTGACTTGCTTTCATGCTATTGAAATGCATTCCCCAGAGTTCAGCACAAAGCTATCTTCCTTCTCTCTGCTTTGGATCCTTTGAAGGAAATTGCTCTGAATTGGTGAAAAGTCTGACTCACACAGCACTTTTCAGGCAAAATGGTCTGTTTACCCTCAGGTGGTGTGAATGGGGGAAAAACTGCATATTACAAGGCCTGGAATCTGCCCTAATGAATACATACAAATGAATACATGGAATTCATAGAAACAAGAGCAAACATTTCTTCACAACATCTCATGGAGCTGTAGGCTGCTGTCCATGACCTGCAAAGCGAGTTGTCTTCAGTGCTTCCTGTCCCCTCACCTCCTGTTATTTGCTGAACCCATTTTGGTCTGCTTTTAGTCTCCCAACCCCCACAGATCTCCCCATGGTGGTCTTTGCTCCTCATCTGACTTTCAGGTTGCAGTAAGGACTGTTGGTCACCATCTTTTGGAGATGGTCTTGCACAGTGACTTGTGAGATGCACACGTTTTACTGGTCCCCGCCCTGCTTGCCTGTTCCATGTCTTAACTTCCTCTCCTGAACCATGGGAGGGACCCCTTTTCCAGCCTGGTGCCTCTTCTTTCCCTCTACAGTCTCAATGTGGGAATTTTACCCACACTGGTGGTTGCTGTGAGGAGCCACACGCCAAGCCCATATCCAGGCCAGGCAGCTTGTTTGGGCTCCAGCCCCCTATCTCCAGCTGCCCGTCAGACAGCTCCACATACTCATTTTATTTTATTTAATTTATGTCCTTTACATTATTGTGTATCCCCCATAGGTTTCTCATTACCAATTCACCTGTGACCCATCACCATAGTCCCTTGTGCTGTTTTCTCCCCAATTTTGTCTCTCTTCCTCCTGCTCCCCTCTAGAATGTCTCTTATTTGTGGTGGCCTGCTAGTTTTTGCTTTTGTTTATGTTTTGTGTGCTATTTTCTCCTTCTGATTTCTGGTTTGGCTCTCTATAGCCCTCCTATAAGTGATATTATTCGATGTTTTTCTTTTTCCTTCTGGCTTATTTCGCTGAGCATCCGCACGTTAAAACGGGCCCAGGAGCCAGTTATTCCTCTGGGGATCGAAGAAATCTGAGATTTACTCCGTGTTCCGCCCATCTTCAGGTCGTCTTTTAAGGTCTCTTGTCCCTGAATGCTGACCTTCAACTCCACCATCACCGTGTGGTAGTGGTAGGTCTTCCTTGGGCAACTGTAGGAGGCTATATTCATTCTCTGCACTACCACCAGCTTCTGGAAATCAGATCTCATCATGTCAACCTCTGGCTTAGAATCCCAGTTTGGAAGGCTAAAAATCAATCTCCCTAACAAAGAGTCTTCCTTTCCACTCTCCTCTTGAACTATATTTTCCCTCATGCTTAGTTTTCCAGTCAGCCTGAACTTCTATCATCTTCTTCACATGTCATGCTGTTTCTGCTTCAGGGCCTATGCACATGTCCCTTTGGCCAGGAATTCTTTGCTTCCACCTTTTCTCTGTTCATTTAACTTCCACATATGCTTCAGAACCTAGTTCACGTGTACCTTTACCAATGTAACTTCTCCAGGCTTTTTTTCCAGTTTCCCTGCTATATGCTTTCATGTTATGTATACTCTTATCATTTGAAGTATATATGATGATTGTAATGGATCATTTAACTGGGCAATTTGTTGGTTAATGTTTGTCTGTCCTGCTAGCCTGGGTACTCCACTTTGGTAGGGGCCATGTCTGTCTGGCTTTCCAGGTTACCCTCTTCTGATAACTTAGTGCACAACATGAGAAATTTCTGTTAAATAAACGAGAAAATCCTTCACCTTGGTAGTAATATTGCTCACTTTATGCAATGGCTTAGGAGGATTTATTTTTTTGAAAGTGAATTTTAATGTAATAATTCCAGAATTATCACAAATTTCAAATTAGTGAATTTGAATCCAAGTGGATTTAATTTATTTTTTAGTCCTAAGGCCTGTAATATATAAGATCTGCCTGTGGTAGAAGCAGGTGGCGCAGTTATCCTTAGAAATGGCTCCCGGACAGGCAGGTGGCAGGCGTTCATCTGTACCTTGGCATTTACCATTCAATTTAGAATTCAGTTTCACGGTGAATATTGCTTTGCATTTACATCCCCCCAAAATAAAAAGTGACTTCATGACTTCACCCTTGACACTCTAATGACACTCAGTGCTCCCAGTGGGGGCGATGACTTCGATTCCCTCGGCAGGACCAGCATCCAGCAAACATTTGTGGAGTACACCAATGAGGGCGTTGTTTACAGCCACACTGCAAATGGTCACTGACTGGCAGTCATTCAAACAATGGGTGTCAGCAAAGGAACTGTTGGATTCTGCCTGGGCGTGCGGACACCCTGCACCTTCTGTTCACTGGTCCTCTGAAGCTGTGTCAGGCAAAGCTGTATCAAGCTGGTGTTAGGTCGAGCAGGTTCTGCAAAGCACCAGAGTGTACAAGGGGGATGCGATCCCTGGGTCCCTGGGTCCCTGGGCAGGAATGAGTTGACAAGACTTTCAAGTTCAGCCATGGGAGGGGGCCAAGTTTCTGGGGACACACCCATCTCAACACAGGCTTGGGATAGGCGGGAGCATGCATGCATGTATTCCTGCAGCCTTGAGGTTGGGAGAACTACACTCAGGGTGTGTCTCGTCTTCTCATTGTCAGGGTCATCATTTTGAATCAGATATATAACAAAGCAGATCTGAGCAAGCATCCCATGAATCAACTTTTTCTCTATAAAGCAATGAAATATCTTTTGCACAGTCATCCCCAAATTCTAACTCTTCCAAAATGTTTTCTCACGTGAAGCTTTTTTCCCACATCCTGCTGCAAGAAGCTGCTGAATTACCAGGAGCTGGAATAGCCTCCTTTTCTCAGAAATAGTTTTTTTTCTCTCCTGATTCCTTCTAAATTCCTCTGTGTGTCCCTCAGGGTCCTCTTGGTGGGAGAGCTGGAGCTTTCCCAAGTCCCCCTCCCTCCGGGCCTCCAGTGGAACCTGCAGGTCCAGGTGGGTCCTGGCGTGGCTCCTTGGAGTGGACATCCCTCCGTCTCCCTGCCACGGACTGCTGATTACTTTCTCCTCTGGCCACCTATTCCTTCTTGAATCCTTAAAATATCACTTGCACTGCTTTATTCCACTTTATCCCCTGTGAATCCATCTTCCTAACAAGGCTTGAGCTCCTTGGCATGAGGGCCCCAACCTGGTTCGTCTTTGACTGACAAGATGCCAGTGCGCCGAGATCACTTGTTTTCAGCTGCTGTTGCTGAGTAGCTTCTTGGGCCACAAGGATGTGATGACAGAGGTTTGCTGCGAGTGTGTGGTGTGCGGATAGAAAGCTAGAAGCTCTGCTGCCCCATGTTCCCCTTGTCTCTCACAGGGTGCCTGGCTGACAGCCAGCCCAGGCCCGAGAGGTCAGAGGTCATGCAGTCCAACTTTTGCTGGGAGGTCTGCCCCAGGCTGTGAAGAGGGGAAGCGGCCAGGGGAGGGTTTCATGAATATCACCCCCTCCAGGCCCTGACTGGGCCTCTACATGCAGCTACTCATCTGAGCCCCACAGCTGAGGAAGTGGGAGGACCCCACAGACCCAGATCCCTGACTGGTGACCCTGGAGGCCCCAGCTCCAGCGCCGTAATCATCCATGTGACTGGGCACTATCAACTTCATTTCTGAGACGAGATAAGGTAGCCTCAGAGAGTGAAGGGCAGGTTCCATGTCGCAGAGCTGCTGAGTGCCCAGTCTGTGGGGTCCGGGCATCAGGACACAGCGGGTTGGTGGCAGCTGGTGGTCTAGCACGGCTGGTGTGCCTGATGGAGCCAATTGAAAATACAGGGCACACAGTGGAATTTGAATTCCACATAAGCAATGACCGCTTTTTTAGTGTCAATACGTCCCTTGCTATATTTGCATATAACAAGGTATGGATACCTTGTATCAGAGTTCTCCATAAAATCAACCATCATATACTAAAAAGTATTTATTCCTTGTTTATCTGAAATTCAAAACTCACTGGGCATCCTGTTTTTGATCTGGCAACCTAAGGGCCTCACCAACTTTTAAGAGACAAAGCAGATCACAATTGCACATCACCCTCAACACACAACCCACTGTCCTGTCTATGATCTTGTGTGACTCTCATGTCACCTTGAAAGAGGCAATATCGTCACCATTTCCTAGGTGGAGAAACAAAGCACAGAGAGGCGCAGAATGTTGCTCAATGTCACACAGCCTGTAAAGGTGAAAGCTGGGGCTGGGATTTAGCTGGAGTTCACCACCTGACCAGCCTGTCTTCCCTAGGATGAAATTATAACCCTCTGGCTCATGGGCCCAGGTGCAGGTGGGTGGGTCCTGGCCTCAGGATTAGAGTTCAAGGGAGAGCCGAGGTCATAGCAGACAAAAGGAGAGTTTTCATTTCTCAGCTCAGCTTCTCGTGACAACCACAGAAGTGGAACTGACGGCTCAGCTGGCAAGCACACAGTTGCCCCTGATTTTGGGCGTGGGGTGGGGACAGATGTGCAGGCAGGCTCAGGTGGCCTAACTGTGCAGGTCCAGAGGGATGCTCCATGGGTCCCGAGCTTACTCCTGAGCTGCTAAGAAGGCCATTTCATCCTCTCATTCCTGCCTGTCTTTGCACAGGAAGCCATTGGGGTTTGCTTTGCTGCTGGACTTGACCACTTGCCTGTCGTGTGGTTTTGGAGCCCCAGCTCTTTGGCTGGATTTAATTACCTTAATTGAATGGTGTTTTCACTTCTTAGTAAAGGGGAAGCAGGAAGCTGGTGGATGACAGGGGTTGGCTTTATCACACCCAGAAGGCCCTAACAAATTGCAATTGATTCTCCTCCTTCCTTTTTCTGGGTGTTTTTTTTTTTGAGACACTGATGTGGGCATGCCTTGAGGAGCGGTTTGGTGTAGTGAACCGTGACAGCCCCTGTCTGGGTGCTGATGGGACCGTTCCAGTCTGTGAACGCAGATGTTGCACATGCAGTCTCCGGCACCTGCCCCGCACCAGGCAGGCGTCTTGCTCTAGACCTGTACCCTTCTGGTTTGTCTTGGGCCAAGCTCTTGACCTCTCCGTGCAATTGCCAACATTTTTCCAGAGTGCTGTTTCATGCCTTTGTCTATATCCTATGGTTTACAAGGTGAATGATAAAATGGCAAAATTGACTTCTTTAGTTCGGGTACCTTGGGATGGGCAGCAGAGGTGCATTGAGAGTCTATGGGGTGGCAGGCCTCAGGCCCACCACTGCAGTGCCTGAGCTTACGCATTCTTGGGAAAATGTGGCAGGGTAGGCCATCTTCCCACTCACAGCTGAGGAGACAGAGCTGCCTGGGCTAATTGCTCATTCCTGACCGAGGGCGGGGCTGGACTACCCCCCTTTGGCCCTAGGACCATGATGTCTCCGTATCAGCTATCCCCCAATGAAGTGATTGCTCTGTCCTCAGAACTCCTGACTTTTGGAAATCAGAAACTTTCTGTTTGTTTATGTGGTCTTGGGAGAGATGGACTTCCAGCTCCTCACACTCATCTGCGCTGCCGCTCTTCCTGGGGCATCTCATGTGGGCCACCCTGTTCTGGTCCTGGAGATACAGCTGACCTGGGCCTTCTCTGTGTGAAACTGCAGGAGGATGTTGAGGCCACATCTGCCTCCCATTGCCTTGGGTTGGTTTGGACTGATTTCCACTGGGCGGTGCCTCTTATGGCACATGTACAGCCCAGCTTTGATTTGCACGTGGGCCATTGAGTGACTGGTTCAACCATTTTGATTCCATGGGTCTGGTACTTGGCACCAGAAGGAGTCAACCTGCATCCTTGCCTGGCTTGAATAACCCCAGTGCAGTGACTGGGAGCCAAGGGCTCTCAGACTGATGCCGAGGCCCCTCTGGCCTGCGGGAGGCCAAGGCCAGCTTCGTTCAGCCCCAGGAGCACAGTGCAGTTGGTACTGGGGGTTCCGATGGCAGCACTGTCTGGCACATGTCTGAATGCTCCTCGGATCACATCATATGCACGTGGGCCTCACTGCCCGGCTGCACGTAGGATCCTGGACATCCCGGGGAATGCGGCTGAAGAAACCAGCTTGCCTGGGCTTGCCGGCTGTGAGTGGGCGGTCACAGCAGCTGTGGGCATTCTGCTGCCCTCCAGAGAGAGTTTGGGGGAACAGATGCTTTTTCTCTGAAGCTCAGCCCAGCCTGAATCCCACTTCTGATCTGGTGAGTTGGTTTGCTGTGTCTGGACAGGATGTTTCCTTGGGAGTCTCTGTCATTGTCTAGCCCTGGGACCATGTCTGCAGTTAGAGGCCAGGGTGCCCAGCCCAGGAAAGGCCAGGTCTGGCCCCACAAGAGTTCCCCAGGATGGGAAAGCATTGGCACCTGACATGACACAACCAGGGAGGAACCCTGTCACAGAAGAAAAGGAGACCACTGAGGCACAAGACATGAAGGAGGAGGAGAGACCAGAGAGGTGGTCTGGATTCCAGGAGTCTCCCAGCAACCTGACCCTTCCGACTTCTTTTCCTGTTCCCTGATGGTGTGACCAAGGAGGCTGAGTCAGGTTTAACCACAGATCCTCTGGGCAGAAGTCTGCTTTGTAGCCCTGGCTGATTTCTATGTCCAGTTTCCCCCTTCTGACCTGATGTTCCAGGCAGAGGTGGGGTGAGGTGCACATCATGGGTCCCCCTGCAGTGCTGGGCTCCTGGCACCTCTGCATCTGCAGACTCTGACGCACTTGCAGTTGCTTCAGTAGGGACACGTGGGCAGGGTCACTCCACGGAGCTTATCAACAGCACTTTTCTGAGCATTTCTGGAAGCTGAGTATTGTCAGGGATCACACCTAGAAGCCCCTGCCAGTCTCCGCATGCTCCCCTCTGTCAGGAAAGGGCTCAGGCCTGTGCTGTCCAGCTCCTTGGCAGCTGTTCCACCAGGAGCTCTCTACAGCCATATGCCCCCTGGACAGGGGCCCTCTGTCTTCCTGTGGGCTCAGAAACACCCCAGTTTACCATTAGAGGAGCAACTAGCTGGCATCAAAGGCAAAAGTAGGAGCAGAACTGACCCCAATCAACATGTCACTTCTCCTCGTGCCTTTCTAGATCTAGAAGAAAGATATTCTTACTGATAGCTCAGGGAAGGTCGGAGGGGAACTGACTGAGAGAAGAAAGACTGGGAAACAGCAGGGGACATCCCAGCAGAAATTATTTTATTGCTTAGTCCTCTGACCCCCTGACAGCCTTGTTAGAAACAACCTCAACTCCACAATTCCTGAGTATAAACTTGGCTAGGTTACCCAGGTCAGGGAGCCTCAGGTTTCCAATCTGTAAAAGGGACCAGTGACACACGATGTGTTTGTAACAGGATTTCTCAATCTTAACACTACTGACTTTGCCAAAGTCTCCTGGGCAAAATCACCCTTGGTTGAGAACTGCTGTTATAGAATCAAAAAGAGCATTAGCCCAACATCTGGAACATCATTCATTTGTTCATTCACTCACTTATTCTTTTCACATTTTCCAGGAACATTTTGTCCTGGGTTTTGGAAGTGGTGGGAGCTGACATGAGACTGGGTGGGCACAGCAAGAGTGAGAACTGGCTCTGAGCCAGTAGCTCCAACTCTGACACCTCGACCTCTGTGGCCTTCAGGCTTGATGTGCCTCAGAGAGGGGTAGGCTGGGCAAGTGAGGGGAAGGGCTGGTGGTATTACATGTGGCCTGGCTGACCCAGGACCTGGCAAGCTGAGGATCAGCTGCGGCATGACCTGACATCAGAGGGAGCACTCACAAGAAGGAGGCTTGAAACCAGCCTCCTGACTAGGCAGGAGTGGGCAAAGGGCTGGGTCAGTTATGATAAGCTCAGAGTCTCCTCTTCCCCCTGACTTCCTTTAGCTTTCGATGAGCACT
The DNA here is from genome assembly GCA_004024925.1 of Scalopus aquaticus. NCBI lineage: Eukaryota > Metazoa > Chordata > Mammalia > Eulipotyphla > Talpidae > Scalopus > Scalopus aquaticus. Next base: position 22,363 of record PVIJ01005755.1, on the reverse strand, counting down.
TTGAGATGGGAGATGGTTGTGAAAACGCCTCCCTAAAGACGACCTGGCAGCCCTTAGTAGCGCAAGCCCACCCTGGAAGGGAGTTTTCAGTGACAGAAGAGACCACAGCGCCCTAAGTATAGGGGCCCCTAGGAGCCCCTGGGATCTCCATGGGATTCAGAAGGCCTTCCCAGCCTCAGTGGCCTGTGCTGTGCTCATATCCTCCTGTGCTGGGCTGAGCCTCCAGGGTAGACCCAGCAGAGAATGGAGGACACGAGGGAGTCCCCTACCTACATGGCTTGGTCCAGAAAGGCCTCTTACTCCTTGCTACTAAGAAAGGGAGAGCAGTCAAGTTGTGGGGAGGAAGCCTTCATGGGGATTGGCTCTTGGGTTCCTGCTGTTAGACTCTGCCACACCTTCAGTACCTGGATGCCAGCTGATATAAGCTGGGAAGGGTTGCACTTTGCACCAAGCTGTCTTTAGTCTCCTGAGGACTGAGGTCAGCTGAGAGTCACACAGCCTCTACCTTGGCATGGGAGGCCATGTGTGACTCACATGTGTAACCCCTCTAGGGAATGCTCTGGAATGACGCTCATGACTTACACTGGGGCTGACATGTCTCAGCAGTGTCTCACATGTTCTGTTTTTGGGTCTTGATCCATGTACCTTGACTGATATCTTGTCCCTTCCCCTCCCTCCACCTCTACCCACTTATGTCAATCAAGCCCTGGGAACCAAGGAGAAACTAGTATGTGTTTTGGGTTTTCCCAACTAAGTGAAACATAAGATTGAGTGATAGGGCTATGAATTGGCTGCATTAGGTGAAATGTGGTTTAATCCTTTAGATGTAAATAAAACCAAGATCCACTGTAGCCTACTGGGAAATGTCAGCTATATATCTCCATGAGGGCCAGCTTCTTTTAAATCTCTTTGCTTCTCTCCAGTAACCTGGGCTGCTGGAGTGAAATCCCAAGAAACAAAAAAGAAGTGGCCTAGCCCTGGCTCCTCTGGTTTTGGTTACTGAGATTACTGGTATAGGCTGGAGGAACAGGGCGATGACAGACATGGGCCTTCTCCTTTTCTCTAAGTGTCCCCAGGACTTCCTGAGGGTCAGAAGCAAAGAAGCAGAAAACACCAAGACTCTTGTCCAAATCCTGATGAGAAGATACAGGGGTGAGAAGATACAGGCACGTTCTTCCTCTGAGGACTTGTGTCTCTCTTAGGCTTCCCTGCCTCCTCCCCACAGCTCTATCTCCCAGGTCTCCAGGGAATCCAAGCCCCTCTGTTCCAGGACCCAACATTTCCCTAGTCCCGTTCCCCTCTAGCAGGCACAGTTGCTCCCACCCCAGAGAGCTTCTGGTCACCAGAGAGCAGGCACAATTGTTCTCCTCCCAAGACTCAGTGGCAGACGCATGCTGGACTTGGGTCACCCGAGATGTCTATTTATAAACCATCCCGATAAGCACCATCTGCCCTGCTCAGCCCAAGCCACACTCCATGGCAAAGCTAAGCCCCCCAGTGACAAACTGAACATTTCCTGTATCAGCTAGGCTTGAAAAACTGGCCCAGAGGAGGGGCAGGGGCCTCCAAAGCTGGCCACTGGTCTTGAAGGGCTCTGCACACAGGCCTTTAAACAACTGGAATGTTCATTGCATGTGAGTGTGTGTGCGCGCGCATGCACGCGTGTGTGTGTGTACACCAAACTAACCCATCCCTAGGAGTATTCCCATACAGCAGAGGTTAGCAAACTTTTTCTGTAAAGGATCATATAGCAAGTATTTTTGTTTTTGCTGGCCATGTGGTCTTGGCTGTTGTGGTGTGAAAGCAATCATATGCTAAGTAAGTGAACAAGTGTGGCTGCATGCCAATAAAACTTTATTGAAAAAAACCAAGTCAGGGTTTACAACTTGTAAACCTGCTGTAAAAGGAGCTCAAATACTGAAAAGTTGGATGTCTTTTAATACAAACAGTTGTTTAATCTATTACCCAGGATTCCTATACCTTGTAGGGGTTTTTAAAATATTACTTCAAATATGGTTTATTATAATTGGGTTAAATGTGTTTTTTAAAAAAGTCCATAAGTTAGTTTTTTCTTGAAAATTGCCATTGTTTTCTAGAATTGTTTTAGGTTTATAACAAAATCAAGCAATGAGTGAGAGTATAGAGATTTCCCATGTCATCCCTTCTCTCACACATGCAGCCTTTTCCATTATCAACATCAATGGGGGGATTTTAAAGTCTTATATAATAAGTTATGAAAGTTATCTAGCTTTCCATAGATAGTCAATTTTGCTCTTTTCAATGATCAATTCTACTTCATAAGAAAAAAAATGATTCTAGATTCACCAAAGTCCGTTCTGCAAGAATCTGGTTGGGGACCTCCAGGATAGGGGCAAACACACAGTCTGGGGGGGACCCTGTGTGAGGACACACATGCTCTCAGAATCCATGCCAGAATGTCCCAGTGAACAATTGTCGTCTTTGCTACAGCTGATAGTATCCTGCCGTCTGAGCACTGGGGGACGCAGGTTAGCCAGTAGAGCCTGTGATCGTGGGTTTGCTCCCACTGGAGCAGTGCATTGGAACAAAAGCAATGACCTGGGCATGTCCACACACTTATGCCCGTTCAGCCGTGTGGGAGCAGAGTGCCCCGACAGATACCCAGAAGGCCAAAGCCACGCATGACGGTCTATCTGTGTGCTGTGAACGGAACACCCCTCATTGTCCACACAGCAACCCAATACCCACAGCACACCCAGCACACAGGGACCTCAGGCCCAACGTGCCCTTTTTCACTCACACTGTCTTGCACAGTGTCCTGGCACAGAACTACACCCCTGTACTGCCGACCCACAGTGAATGCCCCTGCTTCGGGGAACTTGAGCCGCCCTGCCCACGCTAAGAACCCGGACAAGTGTCCGCAGCCTACCTTCTGTTCTCCGAGTATCCCGGCTACTTGCTCTTCAGGCCTTCTCAGGAGTGGGAGAGAACCTGACTCTTCCGGCAGCCCAGCCGCCCAGCAGCCCAAACCCTCATGTTAGCTGGGCTGCCCAAAGATGAGAGTGGAATGGATTCAAGACCCGAACTTCTATTTTTCGCAAGGCTGCCCACCTGCAGAAAATCAGTGACCAGAAGCTGGGTGTTCGTGAGGCGTACCTAAATAGAGACCCAGCCTGGGGAAACCAAATGGTGTTCTTAGTGGGGAAGAGGCAAACAGTCCGCACTGCAACACCCGCGTGGTGTCAAGTAACAGTCAGATTAAACAAACAGCCTCAGCAGCTATTTTTACATCCACATCGGCCACGGGTAATAGATAACTTGGGGAGTGAGAAATTGCTTGTCGCTTAGCTAGACCCTAGCCCTTATTCTAACTTCAGTCCAGAATGATTTCTAAAGCTCCTCCAGCTCCCAGATTCAAATAAAATTAGTCTGAGGTTTGAAGGAAAACATTTGTTCAGGGAAACACTGACAATACGATAGTGTGTGTCTTGGAGCCGGCGCCCAGAGACCTGCTGATGTCCCGGGGCAGAAATAGCCCGTTTCATCATCGGCTCGGAGAACCTCAGCCTGCATTCCTCGAGGAAGGAGTCTACACCGCCATGCTTTTGGAGCAAAATAACATGCTCACCTGCAGACTGGGGCAAGGTGGGGCTGGGGTTCAGGATGAGAGCTGCAGAAGGACAGGAAATAATCAGGGCAGAAGCAAGGTAAGTGCCCACTCGTAAGCCTGACTTCAGCAAGTCCAGTTGTGTCAAGGTCCCAGTGGTCAAGGGCGGCTCTGCCAGGCAAGAACTTCCCTCTCACAACCCCTAGATGGGCTTGCATCTGCCTTCTCAATGGGCAGTTTTCTGTCTTGACCTGGGGTCAACTGCTCCTCAAACTCCTTGCAGACCCCCAGATCTCATCCATCTCCCATGCCTTCACTCATGTTGTTCTGGTTCCTGAGTGCCCTCCGTAGCCTCCACGAGTTGGCCCTGTGAGTGTCCACTTACTGCGAGGATGTAACACACACAACTTTTTTTCTTTCTCTCCAAGAGCCCTTTCTCCTGCTCCCTTACCCTGTGCTTGGGAAAACAGAGTGGCCCAGCCCCTGCCGGTGCAGCAGGCTCGCTGTGGTGCTCCAAAGCCTGAGAAGTGTGCAATCCCACTGCAGCTCTGCATCTATTTGTGGACTGGCCCTCCTGTGCCTGTGGGCTTCTCCTGACCAGCAACCTCTGTCCTAGCCCCAGTTCAGGGCTTGGCACCACCTCCAGCCTTGAACCCGCTGGTGGCCAGGGTCACAGAGAATCAGGTCTATGCACTTCACTTTGATCTGAGTCAGAAAGAACAGCTTCTGTTACCCCAAGATGGAGAAGGCAGACCCCAGCCAATAGGAGTACCCAGCCCCTTTTCTTCCCAGAGACCTAGAAACTGACCTTTTGTCCTGAGAAACTAGGATCTGACTGCGGGGACTCTTGCTCAATGGTCAGCACTAGAGATGAGTCCAGGGGGACCTAAAGGGAACCCCTGATTTTATCCACCCTACCTACCTTCCTTCCTTGTCAAAGTCAATACTAGTCAACCTGGAAAGTGAAAAAAATCAACTTGCTAGGTAAACCAAGTTAAAACAAAACCAAACAGGATTTGAAGTCCTGTTGGACACCAGTCAAATCACTTGACCTCTTTGTGCCTATGTGCCTCAGCTTACCCATATCTTGGATGAACAGAGTGTCTATGCTCCATGGGGTTGAAGCTCAAATGATTCACATGCACAGATATGCTCCTGTATTGCAAAACTTCTCAAGTTTGCATTTTTAATCATGATTTCTGCTACATCCTAGTCTATTGTCTGTTCTTTTTCTGTAAAGAAAATTGGTTACTTACTTTTTAAAAAAACAGAACTTTGTGGTAAACAATACTCAGGAAATCATGGTTCTGCTGTTCTAATTAATGTTTTCCAGTTCACATGGAAACAAATTTATAGTGAGTTCATATGTCAGCTGTGGTTGACCTAAATCATTTTGTTCCAGATTTTAGGAACCTTTGCATTACTGAATCTCATTTTTTGGAGGCATCTGCTTTGGGACACAAGTAACATGAGCTGAAGTGATTCAGCAGGGGCCCTGATTTTCCTAATTTGCTCTCCCCCCACTCCTAAGAATATTTCTTTCCCAGCTTACTTTTAAGTCTGCACAGGTGGAGAACATGATCTCATGTCTGGCTTAGGATCCCAGAGGCGGTGAGCTTTGCAGTGCTGCGGGAGCGGATGGTGTTCGCTTGAAGTGGCTGATGGAGAAAAGATGACCACGAGGATGGCCCAGGAACATTCAAGGGGCAGGGCAGCTTTGCCAAGATATCATCAGGAGGGGTCAGGGAAGAACAATCGAACATAGTTGATGTAGCAAGAGCCCGTCTTGGGAGCAGGAGCCCTCGGAGCTTGGCCCAGGGCCCCCTGCAGCTAGTCTGACCACAGCTGACCGCTGCAGAATCCAATTTCTCCACCTGTCCTGTGCCAGGGATGCCACGGCTGGTCCGATCCTGATGGTGCACCTGCTTGACCACCCCGATGCAAAGCACAGCGCGAGCACTCAGCCCCAGCTCTTGACCCGGAGTCTAGGGCCTGCATGGGCTGAAGCTGGCATCTTTCTGGGTGAAGGGCTCAGGCAAAGTGACCACTCTCTTCCAGTCCAGGAGCTGTGAGCCGCGTGGAAAGAATGTGAATGAAGACACAATTCTAAATGTAGAATCACGGACGCTATGTGAGCTGGCTCCCTAGTCATCCAGAAAAACAAGGCCCGCTTGTACATTCTGCAAGAGCATAAATAGAGCTGTCCTCAGGTGGCGTGCTCTCATGTCCCATCCACACGGTGATTCTGCTGCCCCAACTCTCAGCAGGACCTCAGGAAGGTTGTGGGAGCTGCCTGTCTCCCTAACTGTGTAGGTGAATCTGCCTCACTCTTACCTAGATGTGTGTGATGATTGCTAACTTAATTTTACCACAAATTTACTGCTCTGTGTCTGCATTAATTAGAATTGTTCAGAAGCTCATAATGAGGGCAATGCATAATTGGGCTTTCAGGCCAGTTTCTGGATGTATTTGATGCTTATATCCCTTCAAATGACAGGAGGCGTTTCCCCTGAGCGTTCCACCCTTGTGACGCGGCTATGTGGCACAACTTTTCTTCGTTAATGCTCAGGCTTCTTCAGGAGTTGTTTCCATAAATTTCTCCAGGAAATTAGGGGTTTCCAGGACTTTAAGTAACAACAGTATAACCACGCTAGCTAACACACAGAAAACCTATACTCTGGGCCCTGTGCTATTCTAAGTCCTTATGCAAAATTAGCTTTGTACACTCTGTCTTAGGGCCTGGCGACATTTTGCTTTATCCCCTTGAGCTACTACCTGTCAGGGAAGTAGGGAAAGGCAAGAGATTCCCGAGTACCTATTACCACCTTTTTTTTTTTTCACTAAATCCTTACTATATCCCTGTGATATCACTTCCTGCCCCCACTTTACAGATGAGGAAATGGAGGCTCCAGAGTCCTGAGAGTTGCACAGCTACCAGTGGCGCTGAGGATGCAGATAAGGGCTTGTCTACTGTCTGCCTGTGCAGCCTGTATGTGTCTGTTGCACACACCTCCATGATCCAAGCTAACCACTCCTCCAGCCCAAGGCCAGGGAACATGGCCTCTTTCCACCCACCTGTTTTTCCTGCCTCTCCCTGGAGAGAACAAAGTCTGGCCAGGGTACCTCCTTAGCTACTGATTTGTTATGGGAACTGAGGGGATTCTGTCCTCAGTGTTGACATAGTGGAAGTGTGTTCCCAGGACTGATGGCAAGATGGGATTTCACTGCAGAAGGGTGTTCCTGGGGGCTCAGGGCCTGCTGGGGGTGAAGAGCTCTAGCTGAGGGACCTGAGCAATTGGGCCCCTTTTTCAGATAGATTTCCTTACCAGGAACTCTGGGTTCGTGCCTCCCTGATGGGATTGCATGAATGGACTTGAAGAGCCTCGCTCAGAGGGCTGGGTTTATTTTGATGGTGGTGGTCTTAGGGGCTATTTGTAGCTCAGGGTTGGAAACAGCCCGCCCAGCCAGGTCACGGAGATTTCTTTGCTAGGGTTGCTGCTTTTCAAATGGACCAGTCAGGTGTTGGGGTGGGCAATACAGTCAATTCGGGGTCACCCTGGCTCTGGACTCTCCTGAAGTCCTTTCCTTCAGGTTTCTTTGCTTAGGACTTTACAGCGAAAGATTTAAGTAAAAGAAACCAAACCTGTGCTGTGAAATGAAGTAAATCCAGTTTCTACAATGCTACCAAACACCAACAAAATCGTGATGACTATCTGGGAGGCTGGCCACCAGCATATCTGGAGTCTACCGAGGTCATTTCTCCATGAGGCGGGATCTGGGAATCCTCTCAGGAGGAGCTGGGGAAGATGGATTCAGCTTTCTAGAGAATGGGTTGACAAACTTTCTGTGAAAGGCTAGACAGCAAATGTCTTCAGCTTTGCAGGCCACATGGTCTTTGTCATAACCATTCAACTTGGCCATGAAAAGCAGGCAGAGAAGATCTGTAATCAAATCAGCATGGCTGTGTTCCAAGAAAACTTTATTTATAGACACAGAAATTTGGATTTCATGTAATTTTCACGTAAAACAGAATATACTTATTAAAAAGTCATTCTTAGCTGCACAAAGCTAAGCTGTACAAAGCTGCATGAAAACAGGGGCTGGATGGGTTTGGTTCATGGGCCATAGCATGCTGACCGAGCCACTGTCCCCTTCATTTGTCCCCAGCCCCACATGACTGATGAGTGCTTGGGGCCTGACTGGCCTGAACTGAGACATGCTGCGAGTGTAAAATGTACACTGGATTTTGAAGACTTCGTGTGAAAATAAATTGAAAGGCTGCAAAGCATCTCCTTGGTAATATTCTGTGCTAAATATTGTATTAAATCCGTGTTGAAATGATAGTGCTTTGGCTACTTTGGCTTTAATGAAATATATTGTTAAGATGTGTTTCTTTCAACTGTTTTAATGTGATGAATGGCAAATTTACACTGGCCTGCATGGCTGGCACCATGTTTTTATTGGATGCTAGTGCCAACTCTTCCTAGGACTGGGAACCTGGCCCTCATTGCCCACAGCTCCACCAGGCCAATGGGTTCCTAGAATCAAGACTGACATGTTCATGGTGAAAACGTCTCAGCAGCTCCATCGTCAGTTGTTCTGAGTTTAGATGTTTAGCAGGAACTCTGTATTCCTGACCATTAGTATTATTGTCTCAGTTTGCTTCTAAATATTGGCCCTTAAGAAATACATTTGGCTAATAAAGAAGAATGGTGGCACTTGCTATTTTTCAAGCATCTGCTGGATGCGGGATGAGCTATCGTATATACCTTGTGTATTTTCATCCTCATAATCATCTTGAGAGGGAGCAATTCCTAGATCCACTTTCAGATGCAGAACAAGGTCATAGAGGTGAAATCCCTTGCTCCAAATGATGTAACTGGCACCATAACTGGCCTCAAAGTCAGGTCTCCCTGTCTCCCCAGACTATTTTTCACCCGTGGTATTAATCACTGAAATGCCCATGGAAATGGCCTTCCTGAAAGAATTGTTTCTCCCTGTGGTGCAGAGAAGTGTGGGGGATCACGCTGCACAGTGGCAGTGGGTGGAGGGTCTCCAGGCAGAGCTGGAGTGCAAAGCCCAACTCTACTCGCTTGCCGCTCTGCAGCCAGGCATTGCCTGTTCTCGTCCCCCCGCATCAGGTGTGAGAGGAAGGCCACGGCTTAGCCATTGCCTACCACCTCCTGCACAGGGGCAGCGGGGTTGATTTGTCTCCAGAGGTTAACCAAGATGAGAATTACTGCTTTCACAGTGGTTCCAGCCACACCGACCTCCTTTCTCATTTTTGCGTATGTAGCTAATCTCCTGCTTTGGAGACTTTGTACCTGCTGGCGTTCTGTATGAACACTCTGCCTCATCTTTACACGGCTGCTTCCCTCTCCCCATTCAGACACCAGCTCAAATGTCACTTTCTCCGAGAGATCTTTCTAAAAACACTCATCCACCGACCCAATCATCCTCTATCACCCCACCCTATTGACGTTCTTCATGCACCGATCACTAGCAGAATTCACTTCCATGTCTTCATGGATTTATGCTTCTACACTCTCCCCAGAATGCTTTGTTTCCCCGCCCCTAACACACGCTAATAAGTGGATGGGGGAACACTAAGGTATTCTTACTACCTGAGTAATAGAAAAAGAAGCTGGGGCTTCTTACTACCTTGCATCTCTCCTTGCCATCAGGAATCAGAGTCAGACTAATCAGTCACCCAGATTGCTGGGGCTGTCCCTCAGTGGGGGCATTTCCAGTAAGTTCTGAGGAGATGCTTACTCTGATGAGTCAAGGATTGAATTTGGAGAAGAAAGAATACCTGCTGCCAGATGAGCGGGTCTGACTTGCCCTTCCTCTATTGCTACCGATTATTTCCTGGAGCTTCTGCTTCCTACTCAACTGGATCCAACAATTATTTCCTGAACATGGGCTGTGTCTCAGGAATGAGGAGTCCTTTATTCTCACTGTACTTCTGGGTAGATTTACAGGTAAGAGTGCCGAGGCATAAGGAGTTAAATAAGTGGTCCAAAGTCACAGAAGTAGGAGAAGGTGAGGTTGGGACTTGAATTCAGAGATTCTGGCACCCACCCAGATAGACTCCCATCCTCCCCTGCTGTGTCTCTGAGGTCTTGGTCCCCAGAAACCTGTGAGTGTGGTTCACAGGTGCCAGAGAGTTTTGCAGGAAGTTGAGAGGCAAAGTTTGGAGAGTCTGGAGTTGAGCAGCTAAGATTGTGTATTTTGGCCTCAGAGGTGTAAAGGTTCTGTTCCTAGGTCTACCCCACACCAGCTACGTGACCTCAGACAGGATTTGATTTCTCTAAACTTTAATTTGGTACCTATTTCGTAGGACTGTTGCAAATGTTAAACAGATGATGCAAGCACTCTGCCAGGTAGATAGGTGGGTCCAACAGGCCAGTGAAGTGATTTTGCATAATTCTAATTGCCATGGCTAGGTCAAGGCTGGATAGCAGGGCAGCAGGTCTGCACTGCCTGAAAACCCTGGAAGCTTGAGGCTGAGGAGGTGGTGAGGAGGTGGAGGACTGAGAACTGGCTCCTCCTCACAGGGGAGCACGATGCTGCTGTAGAAGGAACAAGAAGCATCTCCCTTTCCTTGAAGAGAGTAATTCCCAGGGCAAGAAAAGAAATTTGGGTATCTATGCTACCATTTATCTAAGAAGGAGAGAATACAAGTGTATGTGTATTTATATGTATTTGATTATATTAAAAGAAAACTATAGAAGAATAAACTAAAAAACAAAAATGGCAACCTATGGGGAATGGAGAAGAGAGGCATGGTATGGAATTAAAAACTAGGTTTCTCTGTATCTACCCTTTTTTCTAGATTTGATGTGGAACCATGTGAGTACCTTTAGAATTATAAAACTAATTAAAATAACATTTAAGAAAAGCAGTCCCTAAAATTGAGAGTAAGATGAAGCAAATGAACTTAACATGTAGGTGGCATAATTTCACAAAAGGGAATTATTTCAAATGATTTTATAAAATATTAATTTAACTTAACATTCATAAGGAGGATATATCCTAACGCAAAATTAACTGTAAAATAAAAATTTTAAACTGCTCTCCGAAAATATAGCTATAGCTAAAGCAAATTAGCAATATGTTAATGTCATTAGACTTGTTTTAGTGTGAGTAAAAAGAGATGCAAACAAAATCTAAGCGATAAGTAAAACAATACTTGCATGTTTAATATCAATATAAAGTTAAATAAAATTAAATATGAACAAGATCAAATAGTAAAAAATCAAACATGAAATTAATGTAAAGAGAAAACTACTCAGGACATATTTTCTATTAAAAAAAGAAAAGTATTTCCTCCTGGAAAGACCTGGAAATAATTATCAACATAGTAGCAATGAACCTTATTTATAACTAGATTTTATCTCCAACTATTATTTCTTATTAGGAAGAACAATCATTCCCTCATTTGGATATCAGAAGCCCTTGTCATATCCAAAGACAGGCAGACTAAGAAAATCTCCTGGAGGATATTTAAAGAATTGAGCTGATTTGAAGAGTTTCCCACTAAAGAAAACTGGAACCATTTGCACATCAGTAAGAATGAAAACTAATGGGTATTAAAACACACTATTTATGTTTAACACACGCTAATAAATGGATGGGGGAACACTAAAGTATTCTTACCACCTGAGTAATAGAAAAAGAAGCTGGGGCTTCTTACTTCCTTGCATTTCTCCTTGCCATCAGGAATCAGAGTCAGACTAATCAGTCACCCAGATTGCTGGGGCTGTCCCTCAGTGGGGGCATTTCTAGTAAGTTCTGAGGAGATGCTTACTCTGATGAGTCAAGGATTGAATTTGGAGAAGAAAGAATACCTGCTGCCAGATGAGCGGGTCTGACTTGCCCTTCCTCTATTGCTACCGATTATTTCCTGGAGCTTCTGCTTCCTACTCAACTGGATCCAACAATTATTTCCTGAACATGGGCTGTGTCTCAGGAATGAGGAGTCCTTTATTCTCACTGTACTTCTGCTTCCTACTCAACTGGATCCAACAATTATTTCCTGAACATGGGCCCCTGAGTTGATGATGATACTGAATAAGAAAAATAACAGCTCAAACAATCCCCTGTGGTCACCTTCAGAGGATGTAGAGAGCAACTTCTGAAAAGTGACTCTTTTGCATGAGTTGTACCAAGTCATCCAGGGAACCAAGCATCAGATGAAGGGGAGTTTCTCCAATCAGAAGGAAGAGTAGAACTTGACTATTACCACTTTTCAACCCTCTGACAAAATAATGGATGAGGATGTTAATGGACCTCCTGTGAACATAGACAATAGTCTGTGAAGTATTCTTGCCAATAAGCCAAATCTAGATCAGAACATGCCTCTACTCTGGATTGAGCTACCAGACTACAGAAATAACAGGACAGAGGAAAACATTCAATGACACCATGAGGAAGTAATTAGCAAAATGTGGGGTGTAGAAGACCCTACAAGCAAGTCACCTATTTCTTTAATAAATAAGACATTGAAATTGAGACAGGTGGGACAGATTGATTAAAAGACACTAAAGAGGCACATCGATTGAATGCCATATATAGTGCCTCTTTGGAACCTGAGTCCCACAAATCCTCTATAGCCAACATTCATAGAACAACGTGGGAAACGTGCGTATTTGATAGTATGCCTGAGTATTTGACAATATTCAAAGATTCCTGCTAATGTTTTAGTGATAACATGAGTATATTGAAAACTGTTTATTAATTAGCATGACCTACACTAATGTTTAGCAATGAAATGATATGATATCTGGAACTTCTAAGTAAATGTAGTATATGGGACACTGGGTTGGTGCGTGGAGATGAAACAGGATTTTTGAAGGTGAATTTTTGTATGTATTTGAACTTTTATATACATTTGAGATGTTTCATAATTAAAAAAAAAAAGCAGAAAATTCCAGGGGGTGGGAAGGAGAAAAGAGGAGCGTGAGAGTGAGCCGAGGGGAGGGGTGGGGCAGGTAGAGACACACCAGTTTGTCTGAGAAAGCCTCTGGCTCTGTGGCCTCCGGGTCGAGACCTGAGACTGCTCCCAGGCCACATGGTGAGGAGGTGGCACCTGGGCCCCTGGCTCTTCCTGTAGACTCCGGCCTGTCTGGTGACCTCACTTAAGGTTATTTGATATGAAGTGGCTTCAAGGAGGCCAAGATCTCTACGAATATTGGCAGGTACACAAAACATCAGAAACAATTAACTGTCCGATTTTAGAGGTTGGTGGACAAGGCTACACTTAAAAATTTAAAAATTAAAATAGAAGAAAATACTTGTGGTAGACTACTAACCAAGTAGAAATGGGATTTATTATTAATGTAAAAAGTGCATCTACATGAAAGATGGCCTTTCTGGTCTTTTTAACCAGAAGACGTAAAAATGTTCTTATATAAAAAATATATATGTATATTTAGGCAAAAAATTACCTAAAAGCAACAAACGCTGATTTGTAAGCAGAGTATATATAAGCATTTTGGGTTTTCCCTTTTTTTTTTTTTTTTTTTTTGGTAATGATAATGAATTTGTTGTTGAGATGATTGGCAGTGAAGAGAAAGAAACCTGTTCCTACTTTCAACAAGAGATTATCATTGGATCAACTTGCAGGGAAAGCTGAGTCAGAGTTTTAATCCCACACCGCCCGCTCCTTGTCCTCCCTGGCAGTCTGGGGATTGTCCTATTGGAGGCAGGTGAAGATAAGTGGCTAATGCCACCTATGATGCTGACACCCCCAAATAAATGAACTGGAGGTGGGGCAAAAAAATGCCCAGTGCAGGGGAAGTTTCTCTAAAAAACCCAGAGTGGTCTTCTTTCTCCCAGGTAGGGGAGGCCACCCCCAGAGGCTAGCGCTGTGGTGTGGTGACCCCGCCTGGGGCCAAAGCTGCTGCTTTATAGATACTGCCTTTGCTGCAAAGTGTCACCTAGGGCCCGGGGGGAGGCGATGTGTGACAACCACAAATGGGCTGCCCTGCCACATGCTTCTAATCCCACCGAACTCTGGGCTTTTTGTTGGGAGATGGGTATGTCAGGACCTCTCCAAAGGGGAACTTCATTTGCTTTGCTCTCTCTAATTTTAGAGCACAGAGCAGGAAACAGATATCCACGGTGAGACTAGGACTGGCTCAGGTACCTTGCGAGGTTGGGACACAGCCAGACTGTGCTCAGATGTGTAGTTTTGCAGGTTACCACCTCCCCTCCAGGTTTGCTATCTGATCTTCTGGTCCCAACTCCTCAAAGTGAGCCCTGCTTCCAGAAGTTTTCAGAGGCCAGAATTCAGGGTCCTGTGACACCTCCAGGGCACCCACTAGATGTCATCCCATAGGTGTGAATGGTGCTGTCTGGTGCACATGGGGCTCCCCACCACTTTCTGGGGCATTGGTTCCCAGTGCAGCCTTCGAGGAAGGTTTGGCCACCTCATCACCCTCCACTTTCCAGCAGAGAGAGCACCTTGAGGACTAAAGGAAGTGCCACGGAGAGTTGGGCAGATAACAGAACTGGATCAGACTGTGAGTCTTTCCTGCTCTTTCCTGTCCTTGTTAGAAGGACCAGCACACACATTTGCCTGGTACAACCCATGACCAGATATGGCTCAAAAGGTCACTAGGTGGGTTTGTTTGACAAACAATTCACAATTGCTAATTTGGACTGGTCAGCAACATTTAAAAATCAGGAGGTTTTGTGGTGATAGTCTTTTAGACCAGAACTTCTGGTCTTTTTAACCAGAAGATTAGGAAGCAGGTGCAGGGACAGAGTGGGCTGCCCCTTCAGACAAGACACGTGACTCCTGCTGGCCCACCAGTGTCCATTTACATAACCAGCAGGTAACTCATTTACATAACCAGCAGGGCCCAAGATTGTGTTACCCATTCTGAGCAGAGGATGGCTTAAGTTTGGGAGAGGATAGTTGCTCACTATAATGTTCGTCTATCTCTACCTCTCCCCCAAAGCCAGCTGGGGGGCTGGACCCCGAACACCCAACCTTATCACCTTCTTCGGGGTGGACACCCTGGGATGCTCAGAGAACCCAGTGCTGTGAGGCATTGAATTACGCCTTGAAGAGCACATTAAACACGAGCCCAGGAAGTGTTCCGAAGCCATTAATACTAAATAAGGCTTATCTTCAGAAACGTTTACCTGCTGTGAGCAGATATGTCTTCATGAAATATGAAATCCACCCAAATTTATTAAAACCGCCTGCGTCGTAGCGGGAACTCAAACTGAGAAGCCCTCCGTTAGAGCCTCTTATTATTATGGCATTATTTATTTATATCCGACCCTAAGACAGACATGATGTAATCCAGTAATTAAGATTGTTATGATTGAATATTTATTAAGCACCTACAATAAGCCAGTCACTGATCCACATAAAATGAGTCTTTACCCTCAAGAGGTCCTAGTTGCTGCCATGGGGAGCTCTGTGACTCTCAGAGGGGAGAGGGGGGAGTTTAATGGATTTTGTCTTCCCTGAGCAAGCTTGAGAAATGATGCTGATCAGAAATTGGACCCAGTTTAGTCTCGCTGTTCAATCTGAATGAAATGAAAACAATCCATCGCTGCCTTCAAAGAGAGATGGAAGTGCGGAGGGACTGTCCTTAAAAATGCCTCTGATGAGGAGTGTGGCCCCCAGGAGCCGAGCATCGGGCTGGCCTGCCCAGGGTAAGAGGCACCAGCAGTTGGTCTACTTTTGAAAGGCATCCCTGGGCCTGGGCTGGGTGGTTCTTCTGCACATCTCTTAAAATGAGCCTGACTCCCTTACATCACAAGATGGCACTTGCAGCATCCCTACTGTGTGTCAGGGGCTGGAGTTGCAGAGGGGAATCAGACACAACCTCAGGTCCCCAGGACATCGGCCTCCAGGACAAGGCCCTGTGGGGCACTTTCTCCTTCTGCCCTCTCCTAAGTGCCCTGTGAAAGTTTCCCGGCTTTCCTCTCTCTTTCTCCCATCCTGTCTGCTTCCTTTTTTCCCTCACACTGAACCACTTCTCCTTAAAGGACCTGCTGAGCTGTGAGCTCCGCTAGGCAAAGAGCTCGCTCTCTGGACTCTCTGCTTCTCGCTGGTGACTATTTGTAGAGTGGAAAAGTAAATGAAAGCAAGAGCGCAGGATGAAGTCAATGAATGGAACACAATTGTAAAAGTGCACCTGGCATCGATACATGATCCTCTGTGACCAACTCTACTCACTTATAATTTTTCCCTAGCAGATTATTTCTGTGTTCGGGAAGGACATGGAATGTTCCCTGGGTTCTCTGATGCCTTTGGTCGGAGATGTTTTGAAAGCTGACACATGCATGTCATGCTTCCCTTAGCACTAGCCCTGACTCCTATATTTGCTTCTGATAAAATCTACTTTATCACGAAGGGGATTCCAGTTGTTTCCACAAAATAATCATTTTTTTAAAAGTTGTGATTAAAAAAAATTGCAGTAAAATACGTATACAATATAGTTTACCAACTTAATTTTTTAAGGACATGATTCTGAATGCTGTTGTACAGTGTTGTTGTGCAGTGATCACCACATCTATCTCCAGAACTTTTTCATCATCCCAAACAGAAATTCTGTACCCATTAATCAACTCCCTATACCCCTCTCTAGCCCCTAGAGACCCTTCTACTTTTTGTAACTTTGAATTCGTCTACTCTTGGTACCTCATATGAATATGATCATGCAGCATTTGTCTATTTTGACTGGCTTATTTCACTTAGCATAATATCCTCAAAGTTCATCCCTTTTGTTTTATATCAGCATTTCCTTCCTTTTTTAATGCTGAATAATATTCCATTGTATGGATAACCCACATTTTGCTTATCCATCCATTTGAGGACGCAGGTTGTTTTATCTTTTAGCTATTGTGAAGAGTGTTACTATGAATGTGTGTACCTGTAGGGTAAATGGAAGTTATCAGCATTTTTCCTCCCTACCGCCATTAGTGTGTGGTTAGCAGGTGGACCACACCTGTGGTCTTACATGCATGCCTGATGGTGGAAACCTGGAGTATGGTGTGGGCAAAATGAGCTGAGTGACTGAGCATATAGAGGCAGCAGCAGAGGACTGGATGACAGAGGACCATTTGGCGGGGTGCAGTAGAGACCAGTGAAGAGACCATGAGAGAATGCCAGAGAGCCCAGAAAATAAAGATTCGCCTCCTGGCCCCCACGCTTCCCGACCTGCCCTGCATCTGGTTGCCTCTCTACAAATGGTGTAGAAAGCCTGGAAAAGCCACTGATGGCTCCAGTACTCTCCTCTACCTGTCTTTCCAGTTCCATAGAGTCCCTGCTCCATGCCTTTCTGGCACTAGAGTGTCTAAATAAATTTTTGAGATCCAGCTTTCAATTATTTTGGGTAATTCTACTTTTAATTTTTGAGAAACTGTCAGACTTTTCTGAAGTGGATGTGACATTTTACATTCCTACTGACAGTCTAGGAGGATACTGATTTCCCTGTGTTCTCACCAACACTTATTCTTTTCTGTTTATTTATTTTATAGTGTCCATCTTGATGGGTTTATAGTAATATTTCATTGTGATCTTAATTTTTTCTTTTGCTAGAAAGTTTTGAGTTGTTATTTTGAAGAACTTATAAGTTTCTTCATACAATTTTAAAAACTTTTCACAGAGAAAACATTTTACATGTGTTCACCAAGCGGAATGCTCCCAATCACCTGGGGTCATGAAGAGGTCAGTGAGTTCACCTATAGGTCATGAAGAGGTCAATGATTTCACAGAGCAAGCTGGGTGCTCCTAATCACTGGGAGAGAAGTGGTCCGGTCTGGGGCTCTAGATGTGAACAAAGCGAGGAAGGAGGGTAGACCCCATAGTCTTATGCTGGCTCTTCCCCAACTCTTGTGGATTCTGAGTTCCTAGGCCCAATCCCCTCTCAACTCAGACTCCCTTGCCCCCTCCTTACGAAATCTCATCCAGTTCTGCTGCAACTGCTGAATTCAATCACTGCCTGCCACTGAGCTCCAGCCCCCAACTGGGTGTCTTAAGATAAATGTGCCCTACCCCACCCCACCGGCCCTGACTTCAGACTCCCCTCTCTAGGAGGGCACCTCTCATTGCCAAGGTACATGAACCATAATCCCAGGGCTCATCCTCGACTCCTCTCTTTCCTCAGTCCCCCTAATTGTGGTCTTAATTTATGTTTCCCTAGTGAGTAGATAGTGTCTTTTCAGAAATCAGTTTTCAAAGAAGCATCCAACTTAATGAAATTTCATTTTTAAATGTGATTCCTCATGCTGGATGGGCCATGTAGTTTCTAGCTCTGTCATTGGACATGTGGGTGAGACCGAAGAAGGTACATGAGCTGCAGAGGGCCAGCTGGGCCCCCCTCTTTCTTTTAATGCAGGGCCAGCTGTGCACCTGACTGCCTGGGGAGCATCAAAGATTGAGATGCTGTCCCAGCCCTTATGTCTCTGACTTAATCTGTCTGGGGCCATGTTCAGCCATACATTGGTGACAGTTACAAAACTTCCCATGAAATCTGATGGGTGGCCAGGCTGGGAACCACTGTTTTAAGCTGTCCTATTGTTTCCATGGTGCCAGGGTGCTTTGGGGGCAGAGATGGGATGCAGCTGCTTGTGTAAAGGGGGATGCATATTGTCATGCAAACATTCTGGGCATGTTCATGGTTGATTTTGGAAGACAGAGAAAGAATCTTGGACCTTATGTATACCTGACATGGCTTTAATGCTGAAGCAGGGGACTGGATATACAGGCAAACCAGCAGGCAGGGAGGCAGGCAGGCAGCAACTGAGCCTCCTAGCACCCTGCAATGTCTGCAACTTCCTTGATCTTTCCTGATCTCTCCTGATCTCCCCTGGGTGTCCATATTTATACATGCACATGCCTAATGCTTGTGTTCCTAAGTGCTTTTGGCAATAACACATTATCACATGTGGGTAATGAAAACTAGGAGGAAAACAAAGCTGAAGAAGTTGGCGATGGGAGATAAAAAAGAGCCTGAGTTACTCCATGTTCCTCACATGTCTTGCTTTAAGCAGGTTTCTCTGGTGCTGTGATAGGGGACATTAAACTCCCTTCATCTCCTTGCTTCTTTGACACTTGCCCTGACGCCATCAGAAACCCTGAATCTGGCTTCCAGGCCTGGTGAGGTATTCATTCCTAGGCTGGGGATTCCTCTTCCTTGTCAAAAAGATGGTGTCACTTATTATCCCTGACCCCACTGGGAGGGGACCAGGAGCATTTGTCTATGCATGAAGTCTTCACAATCAGGAACTAGGGGCCAAGCAGCAATGTTTTCCAGCGATTTCAGTGATCTGAGTGACGGGAGGCTTATCCTGTACAGACTACCAGGCCTTTGCCCAAGCTTCTAATTTGGTAGGTCTGAGTCGGGCCAAAGAATTTGTTTTGCTTTTAAACGAGCAGACAAGCACCACAGATGCTATTTTTCTGCCATCTGAGGCCTGGCTCTGGAGTGTGTGGGGTGACAGTTGGGGGAGCACTCCCCTTCGGTGTAGAGCACTGTTCTGCATTGTGATAACCCCCACTTCTCTCCTAACCAGATGTTCTATAAGCATGGCCCCTGGGCCAAGCAGCATCAGACACTTGGAACCTGTTAGAATGCAGATTCTCAAGACCCGCTGAATTAGACTCCAGGGTGGGGCTCAGGAAGCTGTTTTCACAAGCCCTCCAGGGGATTCTCCTGCAACTGCTGGTCTTAAAGCATTTTTTTTTTAAAGATTTTATTTTATTTATACATGCAAGCTGGGGTACAGGCCAGAGGCGTGGGGCGGCAAGAGGGTTCACCAGAGACAGAGTGGGGAGCAGAACAGGCAGATCAGAAGTACACTGCTGAGGGGAGCAGCGGGCGAAGCAGGAGAGGTCTGCCGCACCATGTGGGATTCTCCCCGGCCGGGCGTCGAACTTGCGTCATCGCTGCCGACAGCTCCACAGCGCAGCGCTCAACCGCTGCGCCACCGGGGAGGCCCCTTAAAGCATTTTCATACATTGTTCAACCCTCACATTTCACAGGCAAGGACACTAAGGCCCAAGGGACAGTGTGACTTGTCCAGATTCAGACAATGAATGAGGAGCAGAGCTGGAACTCTAGCCCAGGGCCAGGCACTGGACCCAGAAACCCCCATGAGCTCTTATCTGGAGAGCACATGGCTCTAACGACCGGGACTCGGGCCACGGGTGTTCAGAAGCTCCTTAGCCTTGATTCTTACTTTATTGCAAGGGATATGGAGAAGCCAAAGTGGAGGGAATGGAACATATGCCACACAAATATGCCTTTTGCATAAATCGTTTTTTTGGGGACAAACATATAAACAAATCCCCATTTAAAGACTACCCTTCCCCACACACAAAACGCCCCACTAATTAGACTAAGATTCTAAATTACCATAAAGCGGAAGAACCCTTTAAAACAAAGGATTGACTTAGTGGGTAAGTCAGACAGAAACATGATGTCACCTCCCTGGGCATCAGTGAGAAGTACGTACAGCAGAAAATGGGGCTGCCATTCACCATGGTTTTAATTTGGAGTAAGATCAAGCCACCAGATCCAGGCCACACCCTTCAAGAACTATTTTAAAAGAGATTGCTGTCGAAATGCCAGGTCAGCCAGACAGGAGAGGAGACCTCCAGAGTGACTGGGCTTGAAAGAAGAGCAAGACTTAAAGGCAGAGCTGTGACCTCAGGGAATGTTCTCCACCTCCTCTAAGGAATGTTGGCCAGCCCTCTCCAACCCTCCCAATCCTTCCAGATAAAAGGGGATTAAGAAACGTTCAGAAAAGAGACAAGAACTGGCATCAGGATTCAAAGTCCAGTTTGTCTCTTACTAGCTATAGGGGTGTGGGCAGGCTCCTTATCCACCCTCTGTCTCAGTGATCTTATCTATAAAGTGGGCTAATAATAATATCTGCCTGGAAGTTTTTATGTAGATTAAGTAAAACACTGTATGCTCAATCCTTAGTTTCATATTAATCCGAGCTTTGCACTTTGGGGGAAGCAGCTCAGCTGAAGAAACTTGTGTTATTTGTGGTCCTTGAAAGCAGTTCCTGTGCAGACCTGGTTGGTCTCTTTTAGTCGAAGCCAATGGCATGAGCAACAGAAAGCAGTGCCAAGATGCTTCTTTGCCTTTAGGAAGAGCATTGGGCAAAGGTCATCTCTTTCACCCACACCTTATGCAGCCCTCCCCAGAAAGACAAAAATAGCTCAGTCTTTGATCTAAGTCCCAAAGGAGAACTTGCTGTTCCCACTTCCCCAATGCCATTGCTTCCTAAGTCAGACCCAATCCTCATCTTTTCAAGTTCCCTTGGGTGGCCTCTTTAAAAATATTTCCAGGTGCACTTATGGTACAGTGTCTTGGGGATGGTCTGACAAGGGGAAATGTGTACAGTTGTGTGTGTGTGTGTGTGTGTGTGTGTGTCACAGGCAGGTCTGTGTATCAGACTTTGTATTGTCATCATACCAAAAAGATAACAAGAAGCTAATTTTTACTCTTTGAGGGCTAATTTTCTAAGACTCTTACCCTGAGTTCTTTGTAGATCTTATTTATGACATAAAAAGTAAAATACATCTCCTGATACATCTTTGGAAGTTCTTCAATACTGAGAATTATTTATATATTCAAGCGATTCATTCCTGTTCCCCCTGTTCACTGGGCACTCTTGAGGTGCGCATGGGCCTGGCCCCCTGCTGGTGAGCATTTCATATTGCAGGTCATGCTCTCTCCATGGCCAAGGAGACTCAACTTCACAAGGTCACCAGGCAAACTTGTTGAAGGTACTACAAGTGGGAGAGTGAGCTAAGGGGGCGTCCCTCAGAGGCCAACTTGAATTTACTGTTATATTGGGGGTTGAGTTGTTGAGAAAGCATTAATATGGTCTCTTCTTCCTGGTGAATGTATGTGAATGGGGAAATATGTTTGGACAGGGGAAATGAGGTCCCAAACCTAAAATAGTGAGGAATTCCAACAACTGGTGAAATAGAAAGGTTATCAGAAAGCAAAAGGGCCAGGAACCTGTCTGCAATCTTCCTTTGGGATAAGGGAGAATCCTCTTCTTGTCCTTTCTTCCCCGCCTCACTCCCTTCCTTTCTTTCTTCCTTTACTCTTCCCTTCCTTCCCCCCACCCCCACACACTTCCTTCCTTTAACTAAGAAAATTCTACGTTTTCCTCTGGGAAATTGGGAGAATGTCTACTTCCACCCCGCCAGGGCTACTTTAAGATGCTGGAGTCAGCAGAACTGTCACTAGTTTGCTGAGAAAACCCTGTGGCAAGAAACAAAGCAGTGGCTGGAAGTGCACGGACTGAGACCCAGCACACTTTTGATGGCAGGAAGAAATAACATGAGGTGATGGCCTGCCTGCAGCCTCGTGTCTATAGGACAATTTTAGCATAAGAGGTTCAAGGAAGCTTGGGTCCTTCTGTTTTCCCAAACACAGAGAACACTGGCTGAATTAGCTCTGTAAGATGGAGGGAGGGCTTTAAAGTTATGAGCAGTATTCTCTATCAGTTAACTAGGTTGGAAATCAGCCTCTTTTAGTTACTGAAACTGTTAGAAATTAACTAGATGCCTTGTTTCCATTTGTTAAGAAAAAATATTTATTCTTTCTGTGCATGTTACTTATCTAGAGAAACTCAGGCCACAAACTCTGGGGTGGGGAGCAGTCCTTCACGGGAGTCTAATCTTGCTCTCTGGGTCCTGGGTCCTTAGTTCTCAATGACCTCTTTTAATGAATTTCTCCTTTACTGAACTTTGAGTTTCCTCTACAGTGATGATTTCAGTCA
>PVIJ01005754.1:0-100032 GCA_004024925.1 Scalopus aquaticus | reverse complement strand
AAGGAGAATGGAAGTAGGGATGAAGGGGGGGAGGGGAGCAAGGAAGGGCGGATGGAGGAACAGGAGGTGGAAGTACAGACAGGACAGAGGGGAGGGAAAGAATGGTGGGCAGTGGGTGGACGGACGGACGGACTCCCTGCCCCACCTCCTCTGGGCTCTCCTTCACTCAGCAGCCGGGACTCACCCCTCCGCCGGGTAGATGGCGGAGGGGGCTGCCTGAGGCCTCGCCGCCAGCACGGGGTGGGGGCGAGTCCTCCCCAAGCGAGGCAGCCCTGACGCCCCTGCGCTGTGCTCAGCGGGAATGGAAACGTGACCCCAACCCATGGGCAGGCCCCGGAATCTCAGTCTCAGAGCCCTGGCACTAGATCATCAGCTCTCCTGAGACATCTTGGCTCTCCCGAGACGTCTCGTTTTACGTGTGAGAAGACCGAGGCCTGGAGCTCGCGTCCGGGAGGCTGGCCCTGCCCCGGCCCGCGCCCTGCCCCCGGCCAACACCGCCATTTGTTTAGTCTCGTCTTGATGTTTCCTGGGCCCGGTTCAGGGGGGCTCAGCGGTCCTCATTACCAGCCGCCCTGGACGGAGGGGGCCGCTGTCCCTCCTCCACCGCCCTCCCTGCCATGAGACCGCGTGGCTGACCCTGCCCCGCCCCCAGGTGAACGGGGTCTGCATGGAGGGCAAGCAGCACGGTGATGTGGTGGCCGCCATCAAGGCCAGCGGGGACGAGGCCAGGCTGCTGGTGGTGGACAAGGAGACGGACGAGTTCTTCAAGAAGTGCAAAGTGGTCCCGTCCCAGGAGCACCTGAATGGTGAGCTGGGGGGCGGCCAGCACCTCAGACCTCCCCCACTCGGGGTGGCGGTGGGGGGTGCTTCCTGCCTTGAAACCCCTCTTCCTTCAGGGGCCGCTGTCAGGAGCGGAGCGGGGACGGTCAAGGCAGGCCGGACTGCTGGTCGCTGGGCCAAAGCTGTGGCACTAGAGGGAGGCCTGAGCACAGCCCCTCGCGCGGGGGGGTTCTGGGGGCAGAGCCAGGAGGAAAGGGTTAACTCTGGGGAGGCCTCCAGCCTCGCTTGGTCAGATCAGAGTCCACTGCAGCCCAGGGCCAACGCCTCCTCCCTTCTCTCAGGTTGTCTTGGAAACTCAGGCTTGCTGGCTCTAGAAAGCAGTGGGTCCCCCTGCAGTCCCTGGGCCCCTGCCCTCCCCTTCCCCCACCATCCCTTGCCAAGCTGAGCCAAGTGGGGCAGGGCGGCCACGCCAGGGCGGGGAGGAGAAAGGGGCTCTCTGCTTCCTGGTCTGGACTTTCTTCTGGGAAGATGGCTCCTGGGGGGCTGGGTGGGGGGTGGGGGGGAAATCTCTTTGGACTTTGCAGTGGGCGTGGCCTCCCATTGTCAGGGTTATACTTGTGGGCGGGGGAGGAGGGGTGTCCCATGCAGGCTCTGCCACAGACATCCCTGGCAGCCAGGGCCCAGTGGGGGACCCCCTCCCGAGCCCTGGGGATTTCTGGCAGAGAGATGGTCAGCTGGAAGTCCCCAGCGTGCTGTCGGCAGGGGAGGTAGGGTGCTGCCTTGTCCCAAGATCATGGAAACTGAAAGACTCAAATAACCTTTGTAAGGGGAAACTGAGGCAGACATGCCCTAGGCTTGCTCTTGCGCACATGGTCTAGGGAAGACACAACTGAAACGGGGGCTCCACGCAGCTCCCCAAATGCCTCTAGCATCCCTCACCCCGAGTGATAGGCCCTCAGACACTCCTCCAGTCTGTCTCCAGCGGCACGGGTCCCTGAGATGGCCGCAGTCTCCGCAGGCCTCCTCCCCGGCGTCCCTCCTGGCTCTGCCGGGATGAGTCCTCACCCCTCTCAGAGGAACGCCCCTCCCGGAGGCTGCCAGGCTGTGCCCTTTGAGGCAGCCAGAGCTCGGGGCTGGGGCTGGGGCTGGGGCTGGCGCGGGGCCGTGGGTGGGAGATTGTTCCTGTGTCCCAGCGGCCCCCGCGGTGAGAAGGGGGTCTGACTGCCCGGCTCTTCCACATTACTGTGACGCTGAGCTCAGAAAGAACCGGGGCACGGGCGCCCTGACCCCCCCAGGTTTCCCAGGGGTGGGGAGGACACACCCAGGATGATGCCTGGGGCCTGAGCCTTCATCCCCTCAGCTCCTCGCAGGCAGGCGTGGTGGGGTTTTCTCCCAGCCGAGGCAGGTAGTAACCATGATCTGGACTGTGGTTCCGATTCTATGACAGGTCGTGATCACCTAGGAAGCTTCTGGAAAACGTGGGCTCCCGGGCCTGCGCCAACCCCGCTTGGTCCGCATGGACCCTCCAGTGCTGCTTAGAGAGCCGGCCTGGAGGTCAGCCCCACCCTGGACACTGCAGCTCCCACACAGCTCATTACCCCTGGGGGTGCGTCCGATCTGTGTATGGCCAGTGGGGGTTTTTGCTGTTTTCAATGAAACTGAACTGAAGAACATTAGAGGGCGTTTCGCCGCTGTCAGGGTTTGTGAGGTTACTTTCACGCACACGTGCTCTGTGCGTGTGGGCTGTCCAGGGTCAGGGGCCTCACGGTGGGCTGCAGTCGCTACTCAGCACTGGCCGGGGACCCCCAGCTCTCACTCCGCTCAGGCTGCACTCCACCCGCCTCCTGCAGCCTCGTGACTCACCTCTGCTCTTGCCTCCTCCCCCAGGTCCCCTGCCCGAGCCCTTCACCAACGGGGAGATCCAGAAGGTAAAGGCAAATGCCCCCGCCGCTCCCCTGGTGTTCGGTTGGGGCTGGGGGGACGGTGCCCCGGTGGGCGGGCCGTCATCTGGCCCAGGTTGCAACCTCGGGGTTTCTTTCTTGAGGTCCAGGCGGCAGACATGCCTGCGTACCCCTTAGCCCCTGCCCAAGGCCGTTGGGAGAGGCCAGCCTGGCTGGTCTGCAGCCCACCACCCTGGTGACGGAGCCCGCCTGCAGCTCCCCACCATACAGAAGAGGCCTTTCTTCCCCCCAAGAACAGAGCTCCAGTGTCTGGCCACACTGCCCGGCCCTGCTCCTTCCAGTCTGGGTTGGAAGAACAAAGCCCCTCCCCCTCCCCGGGCAGAGGGAAAGCAGTGGGGACGGGCTGATGCCAGCTGAGGCCACGGAGGAACCCCGCAGGGTCGGGCCCACCGGAGACAAAGCTCAGAGTGGGGGCCCCTCCCCAGGGCTCCTGCCAGGAGGTCACAGTCAGGGCGCCCAGGACACTGGGGCCGACCCTCACTCCGCCGGTGGGTCTAGAATTCTCGTCCCTCTGCCCCTCCCTCCCTCAAGGCCCTTGGCTGCCTCGGGGTTCACGCTCAGATTCCCAGAGTGACGTCGAAGTAAACAGTCAGGTGGGCTGCCAGAGGCTCCGGGGGCACCCCCTTGTGCCCCTTGCCCAGCCCAGAGGCCCCTGGTGTCCCCACAGTGCAGGAAGCACCTCTGCAGTCACTAGCCCAAAAAGCAGGTCAGTCCCAAAGGCTGGACTCTGGGGGGGCTGTTCAGCTGACCCCATGAGGCTCCCTCAGCCCCCAACCCCCGCCCGGAGGAATGCGAGCATGTAAAACCCCAGGGCCACTGGCAGGCACCTCAGTGCAGCTTCCCAGGACACCTGTCTTCCCTGGGAACCCACCCCTGCCAACCCGCACCCTCCTCTCTGCCAGGAGAACAGCCGGGAAGCAGAGTCCGCCTCCGAGAGCCCCAGGCCAGCCCTGGCGAGGGCCACCTCCAGTGACACCAGCGAGGAGGTAGGCTGGGGGCAGGGGTGGCGGCGGCCAGCTACAGGAAGCCCGTTCCCAGGCCACACTCGTTCCTGGCACAGCAGCCTGCTCGGAGGTCACATGCTGAGCCACGTTCTGTTCTTGTGACCTGGCTTCCCTGGGCACTGCCCCAAGGAGCCACCTCACCACCGGGGCCCAGGACCAGGGCGCTGGCAGGCCTCCCAACTCTTCCCCCTCCCCTTCACAGCTCAACTCCCAAGACAGCCCCGGGAAACAGGACTGCACGGCACCCTCGTCTACCTCCTCTTCCTCCGACCCCATCCTGGACTTCAACATCCCGCTGGCCGTGGCCAGAGAGAGGGCGCACCAGAAGCGCGGCAACAAGCGGGCCCCGCAGATGGACTGGAGCAAGAAAAACGAACTCTTCAGCAACCTCTGAGCGCCCCTCCGCCGGTGCCCCGAAGGCTGGGGGGCCGGGCCAGCTCCCACCCCACTCTAACTCCTCCCCGCCTCCCCACTGACCTCCCAATCGACACCAATCAGCACCAGCCTCCTCTCTTAGCAGATGGTTTTTCTAGAAACTGCTCTTCCTCCTCTTGGGGCAGTGAAGGTCCTTCCGTCTCGCCCAGTCACTGAATGCCCCAGCCCACCTGGGCCACCCCCGGGACCCGTGCCCAGCAAGGCTGGTGGAACAGGTCGTCTTCTGTGACCCCGGAGGTCGACTGGGCCGGGGCTCGCCGGAGAGGGCCGCGCTGCCCTGTTGATTTAAGAGCGCGGCATCGCCAAGTTGAATAGGGGGATCTTTGTTTCCATGATTAATGTGATTCTCCAGGTGGCTTCAGCCGGGGCCTAACAGTGGTCTTGGCCTGAAATGTTGCTTCGTGTCTGTTCCCAGCCCTGGAGCCGGACCCAGGCAGCAGGGTGGGGGCGGGCCTCCCTGAGCCAGGCCGCCGCTGTAAGGACTCCATCTGAAATTCAACTGGTTTCTCCATATGCCGCAGCCTCCGTGTCTTCCTTTAGCGCTGGCCAGGAGATGGTGACAACAGGTGCCCCGGGGGCCTCTGGCTGAGGACAGGGTTTAGCTCAAGGGCAAGGATGGGTTCCCTATACCCAGCTAGGGAGGAGGGAAGGGGTGCTTTACCTACAGGGCCTGCGGCTGCCCAGCAGCTCTGCCTCAGGCTTTTACGGGGGAGGTGGGAGCCAAGGCCCGCAGGCTCGGAGGGGCCTGGGAGGCTCCCCCAATGCCAATCCAGGTGGAGGTGGATTTGGAATGCCAAGGCTGCCATCTTGCTACGGGCAGCCAGGGAGTGCAGGATCCCAGGGGAGGCCCGAGCTGGCGCCAGACTAGCTTATCAGGCAAGGGCCTGACTGGAGGGCCTTTGTTCAGACTGGGTGACGGCACTTCCGGGGGTGACGGGCCTTGTTCCCACATCAGAGACCCAGGTCCCTGTACCTCTGGCACCGAAGGCCACATCCTGCAGGGCAGGAAGGGAAGCTGGCCCCTGGCTGCTCTGTACCAGGAGACCACGGAAGCCAGGTCGCTGGGCCTGAGAACAACGAAAGAGGGAGACAGCGAACCTGGGAGAGGAGCCCTCTGGCCGGAGAGGAGGGCTGGTCACGTCTGGTCATCTCTGGCCTCCAGTTAGGGTCTGAATTCCATCAGCCGAAGAGGGGCATCCACAACCCTTATCATGGCCCAATCGAGAGGCCTGGCCCCACCCTTGCCTCTACCCTTTGACCCCTGATGGGGCAGGCCTCCCACAGGTGAGCAGCTCTGCAGGGCTGTGAAGGGGCCGCTCCCTACCTCACCTGCCAGGTGTGACCGTGCAGGCCTTTGATTACGTGGAGGGGACGGGGCTCACGGGGCCGGGCCGCCAAAGGAGAACAAACTTTGTGTCTTAGACTCAGTCATGGTTCAGATTGTAGATTTTCAAGTGTGTAGTTTGGTGCAAGAAGCCAGGATGGAGAAAATGGGAGGTGAGGCCTCAGTAGGTTCTGGTTCTCTGGCCAAAAAACAGGCCTTGGGCACGTCACCTCAGCTTAGCTGGGACCATTTCCTCCACTCACACATACCCTCGCATCTCCTACAAGCCTGGCCTTTCTTGCAGGCCACCCCAGATTGTGATGGGGCTGAGGCCACTCGGAGTCAAGAGGGTGCCCCTGGCTGAGGTGGGGAGACCTGGCTCAGCTCCACCTTTGAAGCACCCACTGCCTTGCAACCTGGCCATCCCGAACCTGAGCCTCCGGCGCCCCCTCCTGGCCACGTCAGGCACAGCTGCCCCGGGAGGCAGAGGGTGGCGGACTCAGCCCCAGGCAGGTACACATGAGCGGCTTCTACTCCTCTAGCGGCCCCTACGGGCCCTTCCATCTCAGCAGGACGCCCCAGCTTCGTGAACAGAGGGGTGTTCTCCAGCCACAAGGAGCCATATCCAACACTAACTTGATTCTTAACACTCCCACTGGCTCCCAGAAAAGGGAGCAAGGGCACTGCCACCTTCCACGCCACCTGTCCACCCAAGGCCAGGTCGCTCATCTCCAAACCTTGGGGTTACAGCTGGCCCGCTTCAGCTGGACAACAGTGGGCTGAACTGCCGCCCCATTCTTACCGCGGGGCCGGACACTGCAGGCCGGGCCTCCCAGTAGCTCCCCTGCCTCCAGGCCCGATGAGAAAACCAGGACAGCTGCCGTGTGGCGTGGTCTGCTTTACTTGCAGCCAGGGTCTCTGCCCCGGAACAGCACCTCCAACCTCCTGGGGGAAGGGGGGCCCTGTCCACTCACCAGCCCCATCCTGGCCTCCACCTCCACCCTGCCTCCTCTTGTCCACTCCAGGCTCTGAGTGTCCAGTCAGGCTTGGCTCAGCGGGGCTCTGAGGTTCCATCCCTGTAGGGCTGCTCTTGCACGTGGCTGGTCTGCTCCAGAAGCCACTGCCGCTGGGGCCGGCTCACCGTCAGCCTGAGCGTCACCTCCTGGAAGACGCTGCTCACACCCACCTGGGGAGCCAGGAGAGCAGGGCCGGCTGAGTCCCAGAGGGGTGCGGCTCCCCCCCGACCCCGCCCAGGGGCTGCTTACCTCTTCAAAGTGAAGTCTTCGGAACATCCGGAGGCTCGGTTCGTTGTCTTGCCCGATTTTAGCCTCAAACTTGGTCAGCCCGAGCTTGGTCATGCCTCCCGGAAGCGACCAGAGAAAGGGACAGCCGCAGGATGAGCCTCCCGGAGCTACACCCCCAGCCCGACCCCTTCCGTCCCGTTTCAGCGGCAGCAGCTTCACCTGAGGTCTGCTCAGGCCTTCTTACCATAGGACAGCATCATGAGGACGGCCTCGGTGCCGAAGCCCCGGCCCCGACAGCTGGGCTCTAGGAGAGACAAGGGGCCGTGACAGCTCGCGCCAGGCTCTGGGGCCCATCTAACCCTCACAACTCTGTGCAGTGGGTGCCGTTATGACCACTCTGCAGATGAGGAAACAGAGGCTCGGAGAAGGTCAGTGACCACCCCAAGGTCACACAGCCTGGACACACCCAGCAACCCGGCCCCCCAGCCTCTGGGCTGGCCCATGGAAAAGGGACATGGCCCTTTCTCCCTGGTGGCGCAGCGGTTAAACACTGCGCTGTGGAGCCATCGGCAGCGGCGACACGAGTTCGAAGCCCAGCCGGGGAGATTCCCACATGGCGCAGCAGACCTCTCCTGCCTCGCCCGCTGCTCCCCTTAGCAGTGTACTTCAGTCCATCTGCCTGTTCTGCTCCCCACTCTGTCTCTGGTGAACCCTCTCGCCGCCCCACGCCTCTGGTCTGTACCCCAGCTTGTATGCATAAATAAATAAATCTTAAAAAAAAAAGAGGGACATGGCCCTTGAGGAGAAGGCTGAGGGCCAAGAACACAGAAAGCAGAGGGGCTTCTCCCAGCGTGGGAAGACGCTCCAGGCAGTTATTTCTGGAGGGTTCCAAGCCCACCCCAAGGAAGTCTAAGACTCAGGTTGGAAGACCCTAAAACTAAGGGTTAAGTCCACACTTAAGCAGAGGGTGGGAGTCAAGTGAGCCACCAGGCCGACGGAAGCCCAGGGCAGTCTGCCCAGCCAGGCAGTGAGCCCCCGAGCCCTCTCCAGCACAGGTTGGCCTCAGTTTCAGCAGATCTGAGGGCCAGAGGGAGGAAGGGGCGCAGAAAAGCAGGGACAGGTGGAACGAACCTGCAATCATGACCTCGATCTCCCCTAGCGTGGGGTCCCCTCGGTCTGTGAGGAAGAGGTTCACGTCTCCCGCCATGCAGCTCTCTTCTGGGGTGCCTGGCTGGGCCCGCCACTTGTCTGCATCCAGCACAATGAAGGTACACTCTGAGGGGGAAGGCGACGGGGTCACCACCTACACTCCCAAGGAAGTGCCATAAGGACGGTCTTCTTACCCAAGTCAGAGAAAAGAGGAGTCTGGCAGGAAAGGGGGCCCAGGGCTTCCTCCAGCCCGTGACAAAACCCTAAAGCTGCCTCAGGCGGGAAACAATAGCCTTCTCCAGCCAGAAACTGTAATTTCAGAGTGCAGGGGACCCAAAGAACAATAATCCCGCCAAACTTGCGATGAAGGATGTGAGGGGCAGGGCCCAACTTACAGCCAGAGCCCCAAAGGCTCTACTTTCCTAAATCCCCGCAGGCCTGGTGCGGGGGGTGGGAAAGGACAGGACTGTCAACCACAGGGAGAGCGTCTGAGCAGGAGCCTGGGAGGGTGGCAGGCACCTTCCAGGCTTTTCACTAAGCTTCTGGCTGGGAGTGAGGATGGGAGGGAGACTGGAGACTGTCCCTGAGTCCCCCCCGCCCCAACAGCCCAGCTTCTCACTGTCCACATCCTCCCGCCAGCTGCGCTGCATCGCATACTCCTGCTCCAGGGTCAGCGGCTCGGAGCCCGTCAGCCGCTGCAGCTCCTCCGATTTCATCCACTCGTGGTACCTGCGGGGACAGAGGCCTGGCCTTCGGCATGCAGGACTGAGGCAGAGGCCGGGCCTGACCTTTTATGAGCACTAACACGGGGCTTGTAGAAGACCCAAAGAAAGGATTCTGATTGCTCCCAAGGCAGAGGGTCCCCAGCCCAAAGCCTAGAGGCAGACGAGACAGTCAAGAAAACAGCCAGGAGGGTCAGTTCTATCTCCAGCTTCCCATCCTGTCTCATGGTGTCTAGGGGTCAGTGCGGGGGAGCAGTCTGAAACTACACATTCCTCAAATTCCTGAGGGGAAGCTTATGGTCAACTAACTCAGCAAAGAAGGCGGGGCAGAGCTCCACAAAGGCCTAGCACCAGGAACCTCCAGCCCCCAAAGAAAACTACAAGTAGAGGCTATCCCCCCACACCACCACCGCCCACCATCCCAACTGTTCCCACAGGAGTCCCTGCAATTCAGTCCTGGCCTTTCAGAACAGTAGGCGTCAGAGCCACCCATCAGCTGTTAAGTCTCCAAGAACTAGCACATACATTGGGACCAGAGGAATGTCACTAATTTACAACTAGGGGAGAGGACTATTTCTTTTTTGTTTTTCTTAAACAGTTTAGTTTACATAAAGTAATTCTTGTTGACTGGCCAAAAATGGAAGTTAAGAGGATGAAAGGAAAAACAGGGATGGGTGACTTCTTCCAGAAAGTCACACTCTTTTGCTTTCCTTTTTATCTGCAAATAATTACTCTTGCACCTTATCAGATGAAATAGTCACTGAGGTCTGGGCTAAAGTGAGGTCTGGGCCTGCACCCCATGCCAGGGGCAATGGTTACCTAGGCACATGCTCAGAGGTGTAGGGTACCAGGACCACCTTCTTCCCCAGCAGCAAGATGTTCTGATTCAACCTCATGGTAGCAGCCTGGAGGTGGTGAAACAAAGTCAGGACCCCAAGTTCCCACCCCCCTAGTGTGATGCCAGAGCTCCCCAGTCTCTGAAGCTAAGTTGTCGGAAGCGCCTCGGTCCTTCCCTCCCACACTCTTCAGAACATGCAGACTCTAAACACCTGACTAGAAGGGGAACCAGGTGGGTTGACGGTAATCAAGCTGACTCCTATCGCCAGGGGCCAAGACCGGCAGAATTTTCTTCCCACTTCCCAAAAGGCAGATTCCCACAAACCCAACATTAACCAAGCCTTATCTCCATCGCTCCCATCACTGGCCCCAGTCCAAAGACTCCGCCCCAGGATCAACTTTCAGCCCTGCCTAAAACATTTCAATACCTCCTCCGAGACACCTTCCCAGGCAGCTCTGGGCTCGGGCTCTCCCTCTTCCCCGCCCCCAAGCCTGAACGCCCCGGCCAGTTTAGGAGTAGCCCGACTTAAATCCTCAGGCCCCTCCCTTCGGTGTGGAGCTACAGCCACTTTCCGCCAGCCACCCCATCCCGTACCCCCCTCGCCGGTCAAATTCACACCCACTCCGCGCCGACTGAAGCGTCACCCACAGAAAGACCCACCTCTCGCAACCAGCCCGTTCCCACCACGGTGGCGGCCCTCCGCATGCGCGTGGGACGCCCCCGCCCACTTCCGCCACGCAGACGGCAGCCGCCCGGGCCCAATTCCGGCCCCGCCTCCGCCGGAGATCCAATCGGCGCGCTGCGCTCCGCCCCTGCCGTGCGCGGAAAAGGTGGGCGCCTGGCGCGGGCGCATGCGTGCTGTGGGCGCTGGTGCGGGACAGCTGGCACCGGCTGCAGCCCCGGGGCCGGAGGCGGCGGGCGCGGGCGTGGTGGCCCGGACCTTGCTGCGCTGCAGGTGACGGACCGGGCTGGAGGGGCACGGGCTGGAGGGCACGGGCTGGAGGGCACGGGCTAGGGCAGCGCCAGAGTCGTGGCTCCTCCAGGAAGGAGATCGAACGGGGAAGAGGCGCGGAGCGGTGCTCTGGACAGGGAGGCTTGAAGGCGGGGAGCAGGGACCCGAGGCCCCATTAAAAGAAGAGACTTTAGGACAAGGAGTTGGGCTGGGGAAAGCCCCCAGCCCCTTTCTTTAGGCGGAGGAGGTAGACAGTGACTTGGGCTGCCCTGTGTGCTAGTAAGCTCCCTAGTCCTGCGTTAAATGGGGGAACCACCTAAGGGAATGTAAAGGGGGCCGGTGACATTTATGGACTTCCCAGACCCCTAACACCACATGGAGTCGGCGTGGCAGCCAGTACATGCGGGTGCAGCACAGCAAGGAAAAAGGAAACCGCCTAGATGGCGGTCCTCCTGGGAGCCCCTTCCTTCTCTGACAGATCCTGAGGCTGTTTGTGATAAAAGGACAAGGGGGAAGGACCTCAGTACACACACACACACACACACACACACACACACACACACACGGGCCATCTTAAAGTTGAAGTCTGCTCTTTTGCCTTAGGGAACCTCAGCAGCTGTCGGCCCCTACCAGAAGGAACCTCAGCCTGGGACCCTTCCTCGCTTTTGGAAATGGCGGGTGAAATCACAGACACCGGGGAGCTCTATTCTCCCTACGTGAGTTTTACTTTTAGAACCTGTTGCCCATATCAGTGCTCCTGGCTTCTAGACACGCTTGGTCTACCCGTGGAGGGTAATTGATGAGTGCCTGCTGTTTGCATAGGACCCGGCGAAAGCCAGGGAGGGGGCATTCCACAGCTGCCATGTTATTGCTGTCAGGGCCCAGAACTTATTCTGAGAGTCAAGTGCTCACTTTTGAGGTGTCGATCAGAGAATGGTTAGGGCAACAAAACCGCCTTGCTAGCGATGACATTTATCTCAGGGTTGCACCACGTGCTAACCATGCTGCCCTTGTTGGCTGGCGATGGGCAGCTGTTGACGCTGATTCTGCTCATCTCAGCACCAGGAAACCACTTTGGTCTTAGCTGGATTTTAAGTTGCACAACTTTCAGTCTTGATGTTGTAAACGGTGGTGAGGGCCTGCAGGGATTTCCAGTTGCCGTCATGTGGAGTGTGTAATTAGGACAACTAGGGCGATCAGTTTCTCACTGTCTTCAGTCTGCAATACCCCCACACAGGCACTCAGTTTGTCTTCCCTGCGTAACAGGAGAGTGGTTATGGCTATGTCAGAGTCCTCAGGCCTGGCTGCGTAGCTGGAGGGCTGGAATAATCAAGTGATTGAGTCACGTTGCTACCAAGTGTCCCAGGGAAGAGCCGCAGTGCCTTAAGTAGGAAGAGTCTGATTTCTAGAACTTGCTGCTCTTTTTTAAATGTTTTTAAAAGATTGATTATGCATACAAGAGCTGGGGTGTAGGCCAGAGGTGGGGGGTCCGGGGAGGTGAGAGGATTTACCAGCAGAACAGACAGATACACTGAAATCCACTGCTGAGGGGAACAGTGAGGAGACAGGAGAGGTCTGCTGCGCCCTGCGGGAAGCTCCCTGGCCAGGGATCGAACTCCTGTTGCAGTATCTGCAGATAGCTTCTTAGTGCTGAGACTTAACCCCTTGCGCCTCCAAGGAGGCCCTAGAACTTGCTACTCTTAAAAGAGCTGCCCGCTTTGCATTTACCTTCCTAGCCCAGGGATCTGTGCTCTTATTTCTGCAACTAATTTCTTCACTGACTCTAGCTGGGGTGTGATGGTCAGGAACAGCTGGAAAAGCCTTCCTCACCTCCTGCTGGCCTAGCATTGTATGTGGCAAAGGAGCCGCCCCTGCCCGGTCATTTACCAGGGCAAGTCTTGAACCTTGGAATAACATGAACCTCTGCTGAGGGATTGTGTAGCTCCTGGCCTCCTCTTGGTATCAGCAACGAAATGACCACAGTGTCCATAAAAGTCCCCGGGGTACCCGCTGCCTCTCGTAACATCTGTGAACTTGGGGTCATTGCTCTGACAGGGTTCAGGGAAGGGAAAGCACTACTACACCGTGTTCTCGTTCTTTCAGTTGTTCAGGTGATGGTTTCATGTGTCAGCCTGTGCCCCTGCGAAATGAAGCCCAAGAGCTTCAGCAGACTCTGGTTTTCACGTTCCCTCCACCCCTGCATGTTTGGTTTTATTGAGAGCTGTGTTGAGGCCCTCCTCTGGCCCTTTGTCCTGAATGCCTGGGTGTGTTCTCTCTGAGATGGCGGGAAGAGATGGGTGGCATGGAGGAGGTGGGGGCTTTCCCAAGAGTGAGTGGTCAGGGCTTGAGGAGCGAACACAGTCTCTTCTGTCACCCTGGAGGATGGTTCTTGGTCCCTCGTGAGACCAGGAAGGAGAAGGGTGTAAAGTTCATCAGCGAGACATGGAAATGACTCCCCTGCAGCTGCTGCTCCCGGCTCCCCGAGGGCCTCACAGGTCGTGGATAGGCCTGCCCTGGCCGCTCTGGGGGGCCTGGATACGTGCTTGCTTAGTTCATGGAGGTGCCCAGAACGGTCGTTCCCAAGAAAGCTTCTGTGCCACCCTGCCGTCAGCTCGCTCCCCCCCACGGGTGCCAGCGATGTTTGCCTCAGCGGTTTCCCTCAATATCCTGTTTATTCTGCAGGAAACATTTTTAATGGGCAGGGGGCTCAGAAGACAGACCCCCTCAAAGACCATGCAGGACGCAGGAACGTGACTCAGCTCCATACGTCCCCCCACCCCAGACAGGTGCATCTGTGTCCTCACTCTGGGACCATTGCTTGGGGCAGCAGTGCCTGGGGGACCCAAGAGGAGAGGGAGGTGGCCACCGCCCGCCGGCTGCCGAGGACGCCGCCTCTGCTGGTGGCCGGCCTGCCGTGGACCCGGGGCTGTGCCTTCAAAGGAAGGAGCACTGGTTTCACTCCCAGAGTCCTCGCTGCTGTTTCCACATCTCTCCTGCTTCTGTTTCCTTTGATAACTGTCAGAGGACAAGCCGTTAAAAGACACCCACCCCTGCACGTTTTCGGGTGAGCCAGCTGGTTCCAGCTGTACCGACCCCCCTGGAGTGCTGGGGAGCAGGGACTGTGCTCTAGCCCAGCCGAGGAGGGCAAGTCCCGGCGGGAGGACCTGGGTTGAGCCTGCAGCCACCTTCTCTATGGAGACCCCACTAGGCTTTACCCCCAGCTTTCGGCCACACTTCCAGAAGGCTGTCCCCGCAGAACTGTCATGCCCTGCGGACGAGACTGACCGGTCCCTCTTCCTCCTTCCCCACAGCTGTTTCTGACCCAGCCAGCCGCTCACCTTACTCCTGCTCCTGCCTCGGGGTCCCTGTTGCTGGGGGGGGCCTCACTGTGCTCCCTTTACTCTTGCCGGGCTGTGGGGAAGCGTTACTCTGCCTACAGGGGTCCCAGAGCCCGCTAGGTGCAGGGTGCTTGCTTTGGACCTGAAAAAGAGCAGCGTCTGGGCAAAGCCACATGTGGCCTCCCACGTCTGCTCCTAACTGCCACTGTTAGTCTCTAATGAAGGTCTTTGTAAAGTTCTTTTCCACTGAGGTCTGTTTGAAGTTTCTCTTGGGAGTGTGCTTATTTTGGGGTGGCAGTCTTGCCCCAGAGACACTCGGCAATGTCTGGAAACGCTTTTGATCATCATTTGGGGGGCAGGGACTAGAATCTCGCGGCTGAAGGCCAGGGCTGCTGCATCCTACAGCGCACGTAAACCCCCCCTCCCCCCTGCAGACAGCGAGCTGCCCCAGAAATGCACGGGAGGGCCTCAAAAGCATTATTGCCCCCCAGGATTCAAAAGTGGAGAGTGAGCCTAGTTTGTAAGGGTTTTGTGGTAGAAGCAGAATTGAAATGAGCCCTGAATGCTGGGGGACCCCAGAATGGCAGTTGACACTCCCTATCTGTATTTGAGAAAGGGAAATCTGACAGAGGTTGAGCAAGTAATATGCAATTTGTGTGTTTCGGACAAAAACAATTTCAGCAGGTGGTTATCGTGAAAGTTGAAACTATCATAAAGGCCGCCTATGGACGGGACCACACCTTTAAGGGAAGCACTGGGTGAGAAAGGGGGGCCTCGCATTCCCCTTTCATTCCTTGTGGGCTGGGATTGTTTTTTCTCAACTCTGGAACAAAACAACTCGATTCGATTCGAGGACCTGCAGGTGTAAAAAAAGTGCGTCTTTCGAAGAATGGAGAAGTCAAAGAGAGAAAGGGGTGGGTGTTTCTTTTTCAAATGATCAGAAGCAGGGAATAAAGCGAACTGGACGTCAGCCGGGTTAGCAGAGGGCAGGAGGCCAGCCAGGAGTCTGCTCGCCTAGGCCCGCCCGAAACAATTCAAACTGTAAACCAGAGGAAGGAACCGCAGATGACACTCAGAATGAAATCACCGGCTCGGGGAATGGAGAAGGAAGGGGCTGAGGCCTCGCCAGGGATACCCGAGGCGCCTGGAGGGTGGCTGGGAGTGCAGTCTGCCCAGAGGCTGACGCTGAGCAACTCTGTCTGCTTCTGTCCCTTCTGGAGAGTAAGCCACAGGATCGGCTGGTTGCTGAGGAGAAGCCGAGGGCCAGCTGAAGTCAGGAGTGCGAAGGGAAATGAAGACCAAGGACGGCATGGGGTTTGGTGATTTTTTTTAAGAATGAAGCTTCAAGAGAGTTGCGGGGCTTGCAAATGAGGGCAGAGGGTGGAGTTTGCTGAAGAGGCAGTGAGATGGCTACGTGGGAAAGGTGCAGAGGGGGGAGCTCCAGAAAGCAGAGAGCTCAGCCAGGAGTGAGGGCAGGGCGGGCTCAGACAGAGATGCGAGGGGAGGGGTGAGGCGTGGGGAGCACCTGTCAGAAGCCGCCAACACCTCCATGATGGGAAGGAACTGCAGTCGTCATGGGAGAGTTGGGGACCCAGGGTAGGGGCCTGGAGAATGAGGCTCAGTGCGGTCACCCAGGGGAATGCCGGAAAGTAATGGGTGCTGGTCTGGTGCTTGGGCCTCGGGGAACGGACCATTCTTCCATTGAGGGACCAGACATAATCTAAAAACAACCCGGGAGCCTTTATGTGCCTCATGTTGGCGAGTGAAGGAGATGCTGGGTGTGATAAGGTCCGGGGTCCAGTAGGGCTGAGCGGGGGAGGGGGGGGCGGCGGGGGGCGGGCGGGGGCGGGCAGGCAGCC
The DNA here is from genome assembly GCA_004024925.1 of Scalopus aquaticus. Classification (NCBI taxonomy): domain Eukaryota; kingdom Metazoa; phylum Chordata; class Mammalia; order Eulipotyphla; family Talpidae; genus Scalopus; species Scalopus aquaticus. Next base: position 84,426 of record PVIJ01005754.1, on the reverse strand, counting down.
AGGGCAGCAGGTGCTCTGGGGAACCAGCCAGATGTAAATGAGGCGGGAGCCAGGAGCACAGTGGAGGGGGTGGTCTGGGAGCACGGGTTGAGGGGCCCAGATGTCGTGATGAGGACAAAGGAAGTTCAGTGGCACCGGGTCACCGAGGAGTGGTGTGGTAAGGTCTCGAAGAGGAGCATCTGTAACCGAGCTAGGGCCGAGTTGGTGTGAGTTCGAGTGCTCTCTGAAACCTGAAGGTCACGGCCAACATCGCACCCGCCCCCAGCTTGATTGTCAGAGCCTCAGGTGAGGGGCGTGGTGGATGTGGGGTTAACTTTTGTGGGTGATGAATGGAATTTGAGGTGGTGCTGTTTGCACAACTTTATGACTATACCAAAACCACAGAAACTGTGTGCTTGAAAAGGGCAATTTGTGGCATGTGAATTATATGTTGCCTTTTTATTTATTTTTTTAAGATTTATTTTTTATTTATTTGTACTTATATATATATATATACATAGAACTAGGGGTAGGCCAGAGGTACAGAGGATGAGAGGATTCACCAGAGACAGAGTGGGGAGCAGAACAGACGGATCCACTGAAGTACACTGCTGAGGGGAACAGCGGGGAGACAGGGGAGGTCTGCTGCGCCCTGTGGGAAGCTCCCTGGCCGGGGATCGAACTCGTGCTGCAGTGGCTGAGATAGCTTCATAGTGCTGAGGCTTAACCCCTGCGCCACCAGGGAGGCCCTATAGGTCGCTTTTCAAATCCCTAAACTTGGTGTGCAGAGGAGGCCAGGGGAAAGCGGCGAGAATGTCGCTACCCCAAAGGACCGTGCTGAGACCCGGTGCCGTCACGCGTGTGTGGTCTTGGAAAAGTGGACACTTTTTTGAGGTCAGCCCTGGGGGTTCAGCCTGCACCGGGCGCCCCAGATACAGTGGTCTGGCCTTGGAAGCTGCCATCTGCTTGAGCAGCGAGCTGACACCGTGGCAGCAGCGATGGCCAGTTGGCCAACCCTGGGCAGCAGAGCCGGCCCCCTCGGGCCCCGGGGATTCTCCCTCCCGCCCGCCCGCCTTCCGTCACGTCTGGGCTGTCGTGCTCCCCGGCTCTGCAGTCGCCCAGGGCCGCCCTCGGGAGCTGCGGGGGCAGACGGGCGGGGAGGCGGCTCATCTCTGGGCCTGAGTGTGGCTCCATTGCTTCCAGGTGGGGCTGGTCTACATGTTCAACCTCATCGTGGGCACCGGTGCACTCACCATGCCCAAGGCCTTCGCCAGCGCCGGGTGGCTGGTCAGCCTGGTCCTGTTGGTGTTCCTTGGCTTCATGAGGTGAGAGGGGTGGGAGGGCAGGGAGCCGCACGGGGCGGAGTTAGGTGGGGAGGCGGGTGGGGGCTGGGGACGGTGTCTGCAGTGACGGGGCTGCGGGGTCCAGAGGGTGTCCGGGTCTCTTGCTAATGGAGCCGCTACAACCCCCGTGGGGTGAAGACAGGACCTCAGTCAGGCCAGCGGGCTCTGCTGGGGGCACCTGCGGGCCGCCTCCTCCCCCTTGGGTCCTTTTACCTGTCACTGTGCTTTTTTTAATGGTGTTTCCATCTTTGTTTTTTTCATTTGAAGTAACATTGTATCGTCTGTGTAAATCCAGACTTACTAGGCTGTCCTCCAATCTAAGTCAATTCACACTCTGTACATTTCAGTCCTGCCTGGTTGAGAACACACAACAGTGAAGTCCACCTTAGTCCAGTCTGTCCCTCACCCCACCTTTGTCCCCTTTTCCTTTCCGACCCTTTGTGTTCCCTGGGAAACCACATTCTGCATTACGGGACCCCACAAACATTCAGGGTGCGGTGGGCAATCACTGTGGACATGAGACTGCTTCATATTCCCTGGGCAAGCGGTCAGCACACGCGGGCACGCCTAGACCAGTGTCTGTCCTTCCTGGCTTTTCCCTGGCAGCAGCTAGGAGGCCCTGGTCTCCCCCAGCCTCCCGGGCTCTGTCTCCTGCGCCATGTGTGGGACCTGGGACTGGCCAGGGGGTCCCAGGCGGAGTCTTCACCAGCCTCTTCTGAGCGCCCCCGGCTAGGCGGGGACTAGCCCTGAGCACGTCCGGCCCCCTCGGCCAGGTAGGAGCCCACTAGCTGCAGAAAGGAAGCGGAGGGTCCCAAGGCACCATCCTCTGAGAGAGGCAGCCCGGGCTCTGTTCCCAGTGTATGGGGTGCCCCACTGGGCAAAGCCAAGAGCTCTGCCCTTAAAGACTTTCTTTGTGGGGGGCAGTAAGTAGTGAAGATAAGAAAAGGTAAGCTGTAGGGGATGAATTGTATGGAAAAACGTGACATCTAGATGGGCAAAGGGCCTGGGAAGCTGGGCTGGTGGGCATTTGGCATTAGTGGGCAGCGTGAGAGCAGAGATGGGCAGGAGTGGACACTTGGGGGGAGAGAGCTTCGTAGTTGAGGCAAATGAATACCCAAGGAGGCTGGACGGGATAGGAAAACTGAGTTTTTCAGTTTCTTGTGCACTTTCCTTTGGGGGGCCTTGCAGCCAACCTTGGGGTACCATCGGCTCCTTAGATACCTCGGGCCCTGGCAGCCCTTGCCCTCTGGGCCTCCCGTCCCCTTGAAAGGACCTCCGGCAGAGCAGCCAGTCAGGGCTGTGAGTGCTGGAGGCCCAGGCGGGTGGCCAGGCCCCCTGCCCGCGAGCCCATTTACATCTGAACATGATCAATGAGCTTCGGCTTTAACCGGGAGAAACCTCTCTGCGCCTTAATTAAGATAGATTTCCCTTTCAGTCCCCAAAGAAGGCGAAATCAAAAGCCCTTAAAATGGTCACTTAGGCAGGATAATGAGAACCCTTCTCAAGGGGCTGGGCCCCTGGAACCGGAGTTTCAGTGCAGACACCCCACCCCGGAGACACGTGGGCTCAGCCGCTGCCCTTGGCCTTCTGGCTGGTGGACTGGGCAGCAGGGAACAGCTGTGACTGGGCGCAGGGCTGGTGCCGCGGTGCAGGGAGATGGCCCTGCGCCCCAAGTGTGTCAGCAGAGGTGCTGGTTCTGGGGTGTTGGATCTGGAAGGTGCCAGCCCAGGGTCTTCTGGTACCAGGAGCCACCAGGCCTTCCAGCTGGGGAGCTTCAGCCTCCTTAAGAAAGATGAGTTATCGGCCGCTGGCCTGCCCGCCTGGGACTGTATAGGCGCCTCTCTGTTCTCCTTTTCCTGCTAAAGCTGCCCTTTCAAAATGGATAGAAAATGAAAAGGTGGTTTTTTCACTCTAGCCCCACTTCGTGGCAAATGTCTGGCAGCGGCTCCAGACCTCCCGCTCAAGCCGGGCCATAAATATGCGAGCTTATTTCAATACCAGCCACCAGCGGGGGATTAGGGAGCAAGGTGCTGCCGGGAGGGGTGGGGCAGAAGGGCAGACTCTGGAGCCAGGTGTTCTGTTCAGTTGTCCTCGCGGTCCCACCAGCCCTGCGCGTGATTGGGAGTTGACCACTGTCTGTGTCCAGGCAAGGAGAGGTGAGGGCCGCCGCCATCCTCCCTGGAAGCCTTGGGGAGGTCCCTTGTGAGTCAGCCTCCCCTTCCCGACTCCCCACAGCAGCCACAGCAGCCCCTCGCCCTGCAGCACTGCAAGCCGGTCTCCGCTCCCTGCTTCCTCTCTCCTGCCCTCTCCTGCTCGCTTCACACCTCCCTCTCCGCGCATCAGAAATACATTCTACATGTAGACCTGGACGTCAAGGCAACTGACGTGGTGTCCCGTATGAACACACACTTTTTTGTGTATCAGGTCAGATCCATCTCGAAAGTTCCCTGGAGAACAGCCAGGGAACATTTTGGGCGTGTTGGGTCTGGCCAGGTCTTGAAATGGCTCTTCTTTGTCTTTGTGCCTCCTCCCCCACCGCCTGCCCTCGGCCACACACTTGATGGCCGGCAGCTTCGTCACCACCACCTTCGTGATGGAGGCGATGGCGGCGGCCAACGCGCAGCTCCGCTGGAAGAGGATGGAAAACCACCAGGTGCGTGCGCTGCCCTTGTCCTGGGCAGGGCCTCTGCCCCTGAGCCGCCCGCGCTGACCCTGCGGGGGCACTGCTCCAAGACCCCAGCCCAGAGCCTGGTGCCACCAGCTCACAAGCAAGGACGGCCTTGCCCCCGCAGCGCCCTGGCCCGGCCCTGCTCCCCCACCCCGGGCAGCCCAGTCGTCCTGCACCCTCCTGGGCAGTGCTGCAGCTTCGGGTCTGACTCGCGCGCGTCTGGGCCCGGTGCGATCGCGCGTGTCCAGAGCGTCCTAATCAGATGTCCTCTAAGAAATAGCCGAGGAGGCCGTTCTCCTTTGCCCTGCGAGTCCTCAGTCATCGTTATGACTTTCCCTTCCTTGTTCTCCCGCCGCCCCGCCCCAGGATGAGGAAGGCGATGACTCCTCCTCGGCCTCCGACAGTGATGCCCTCGCACAGGACAGCTACGAGCGGGCAGAGAAGCGGCCCATCCTGTCAGTGCGTAAGTCCTGGGCTCTGGGTGGCCCGCACTGCCCGCTGGGCCGCAGGGCCTGGTAGCAGGGGCTGGGCACCTCCTTGCACTGCCGCAGGCTTTGCTGCCGAGGGCTGGTTCCTCGGAAGGCACCTGGCAGAGTGCAAAGAGCAGGGCACTCGGGTGCAAAGAGCAGGGCTGCAGCCCTGGTTCCAACGCTTAGGGTCCCGCAGCGAGCAGGACACCAAGCCCGGGCGCCGCAGCTCGCCTGATGCTCTTGGAATGGCGAACGCCAGTGTCTGTGCTGGGGGCTCCGTGGGTGGGGTGCTCTCTGGCTTCTCCCTTCCTCCCGTCCCCCCACCGCCACACACACACTCACACTTACTGCTGCAGATCTGCTCAGCGGCGCTGAGTGATGCCTTCCCTCCAGCGCCGGAACGCCCCCCGCCCCGATATGCTGCCTTGACATGTCTCGAGCAGGAAACTTGAGGAAGTTCTCTCAAGAGTTCGAAGCCCATGAGGATTCCATTGTTCCAGAGGATTCTGTGAGCTCAGCACCCCCCTTAGAAGTTTTTCAAGTGGAAGATCCACTTTGTCCTTGTCCTTCTGGCTCCACAGAGAGACGGGGCTCCCAGAACCTTTTTGAAATCACAGACCGGGTGGAAATGGGACAGATGGCCTCCATCTTCTTCAATAAAGGTAAAGTTCTCCCTTCCCGGGGGCTGAGGGGAAAAGGACAGCTGGCACTTTCTGCAGACCTGGGCACCCGAATGAGGGGTGCGCCTTGACAAGCAGCGGCAAGGCTGTCGGCCGTGGGTGGGGTGGAGCCGACGCCCGCCTGCTCCCGGTGCCTTTGAGAGCCGCCTTGCTGAGCAGCCCGGTCGTCTGGGTTGCTCCCCTCCGTCAGCGTCAGAGTAAGGCAGCAGCTCCTGTTACTCGGTTCCTAGCGCGGGGGACAAGCAAGAGCCCCGAACAGCTCTGCCGACAGGGAGCCATGGAGGCCAGCTATGGTTGGCGCCTCTTGTCTGGTTGCTTCTGACTTGCCCCGGTTTACAGATTCTGGACTATTCTGTCTGGGACAAATCCCGGGCAGCCCTCGCCCTTGCAGGGCAGCGCCACTGTGCACGTGCCTGGGTGGATCCTCCCAGAAGCCAGCAGAGGGCGCCAGGAGCCCACACACGGGGTGCCCTCTCCCTCTGCCGGCTCCTGATGGAACCAGCCAGAGGGGCTCCGCCAGCAACAGCACCTCCTCGGCAGGCCTCTTCTTCCCTAAGATGAGCCGTCTGAGTTTCCTTTAATGCCACACTGTCCCCACCCCCTTCAGAGAGTCGTGTCCATCCCGGCGGCCCTCGGCCTTGCAGTTATCTCGGGAGATCTTCCTGCCCACGTCAGCCCTGTTTACGAGGGTGGGGGGGGGGTCTCCACTGGTTCTTTCTGGCCTTGAATGTGGCGGCGCTGACTTAGAGCCGGGGGCATTGTGGGATCAAGTCTTCTCGCTGCTGCTTAGGACGCTGCGCTCGCAGGTTATCACCAGCAGCGTGACCTGGCGTGACCGTCCTGTCGGGAAGAGGGTGCTCTTCAGCTGGAGGTTGCCCGAGGGCCTGGCTCCTTCCTGCCCGCTGGACCAGCCTCCCAGAGGGCTTCCAGGGTTCATGAAGGCCAGATCGCTTGTATCGTCTGTGCTTTTTCTTTGTGCCATTTCTATCTCTCCCCATCTTGTGGACTAAGATAAGAGCATGAACGTGTCTTCCTGGCAGCCGGGAACAGCCTCCTTCCAAACACAAGCTTTTGAAATAAAATGCATGTTGGAGGGAGGACCTATGTGTTCCAGGCCTCCTTTCGAATTTTCTCTCGGAGCTAGTTTTTTGTCTTGTGCCCCCCACCTCCACCACCACCCCAGACTGGACTCCTGGTTTACCTAATTTAATCGAAAGTAAGCACATTCCATCCAGGGAAGCTTCTCACCTGCTCCGGGGTCTCTCAAGCTCGGCACTGGACGGGGTGCTGTCCTGTGCATCATGGAATGCTGGGTCTCATCCCTGCCCCCCGCTAGTTGTCAGCAGCGCCTCCCAGTCGCGATGATCAAACACACCCTTAAATGTTGCCACATGTCCCCGGTAGGGGGTGGGGGTGACATCCCCCCCAGTTAGAAACCATTGCTCTGCTCAATTCCTGACGCCCAGATTGTCGTCTTCGCCTTTGAAAGGGCTGCCACCCTCCACAAAAGGCTCCCCTGGGGTCCAGACTCATTTCTTGTAATTAGAAACGCCAAGCCGCGTCGCTGCTGTCTTCTCAGGAAGTTCATTGATCCTCCCATTTTGTGTCTAATAATGAGATTTATTGATCAGGGCAGGCCAGTGGCAGTTTATAAGCAGAGCTGACACTGGGCAGGTGGGGGGAAGGCTGGGACTGGGAGGGGCCGCACCTCCCTGCAGAGCGCATTGGCTGGGGAGCAGGGACAGCGGGGCCTCCGGCTGTGGTGGAGCCGGGGTGTGAGGGGCAGGCCGACCCCGGGACCCCTGAGCTTGGTCAGCGAGGCTCTCTGACACGCTCCTAGTCTCCCCCGCCCCCCATCTCCTAGGAACAAGGGCCGACCTCAAATAGCCCAGGAGGGACATGTCCCAGCTTCCCCGGGGACCCTGGAGACTTCTGAGCCACCAGGATTAGAAGGGAACTGTCACTCCATTTCTCTTTCTGTTCTCGGAGACGCCAGCAGTTTGAGACCAGTGACATCAAAAACGAGCCCTGAGACTGAACCAGAATTTGAGACTGGCTGTCTAGGGCCGTGACCCTGAGGTTGTGGGACCCAGATTCTCTTCCCGAGCTGGAATCACGTCTGGGATTGAGCACACGTGCAGTTCCTCTCACGGGACCGGGTGGGATTCGGGAACCCCTGGGGTTAGGGCCAGAGCCTGCGCGCCTGGCACCGGTTCAGCGGCCCCTGAGGGCCGGGACCCAGGTGAGCCTCTGCAGAGGGGCTCCGCGCACCTTCCTCCCTCCCTCGCACCCGCGCCGTGCCCCTCCGGGTGCCCCTTCCCGTCCGTGCCTGGTGACTGGGCATTCAAGGTGGTGTCCTTGGTTTTTGGAAATCAAGGACTTCTTCTCCGCTTGATTTCAGCTGCAGACACCCGGCTCTTTCCTGCCATCGCTGCCTGCTCTTCAGGTCCCCAGAGCGGGCCTTTGTCTGGGGCCCCTGAGTGCACCTGAGGAGGAGGCTCGGGGCTCTGCCCCTCCCCGGCCCCCTGTCCCAAGTGCCCCTCCCTGGCCAGTCCGCCTCACACTTGCCTTGGACCTTCAGAACCTCTAATCCCCCAACGTCACTCAGTCCCCACATCTCCCACCAGTGTCACCCCATGGCCGGCACAGGACTCGGGGATGTTTCCCACTTTTGTGAGAAAGTGAACACCTTGGAGACCTGAAAGCTCTGCGTGGGCTTTAGTCAAGAAGAAAGCAGACTCCTCTCTCCCTGACCCCTGGCCCCTGACCCCTGGCCCCCGCTTCTGTTCCTTGCAGTGGGGGTGAACCTGTTCTACTTCTGCATCATCATCTACCTGTACGGGGACCTGGCCATCTACGCTGCCGCGGTGCCCTTCTCCCTCATGCAGGTGACCTGGTGAGTGCCCCACACGTGGGCCAGCAGCGGGCAGCCCGTGGGGGAGGTGCCGAGGCCTCGGCCACACGCGTGTGCTGTGTCCCTAGGAGACAGGCTCCCGGGCTTCCTGCCCTCCTGCCCCTTGGGAGAGTGGCTGGATTCCCAGCAGGGCTCCTGCGTCCCTGGGAGCTGGCGGGAAGGTGTTTCAGGAAACATCTGCTGCTTAGACCTGAAGCGGCTGTCCGGGAGCAGAGGTTCAGGGTCGCTAGTAATGAATCAGGGCGCCTCCCGGTGTGTCGGTGTGTCGGCCACTGCTGTTGTCTTTATCAGCAGCGCCGCCGACAATGACTCCTGTGGGGTGGAGGCCGACACCAAGTACAACGACACGGACCCGTGCTGGGGCCCCCTGCGCCGAGTGGACGCCTACCGCATCTACCTGGTGAGTGGGCCCGAGGCCGCGCCTACCGGGCAGCGGCTTGTGGCCTCGCCCTCTCCAGTGCCACATCCAGCCTGGCCTGGTCGCCTCGATTGTTCCCCCAGCTCCGCGCCCTGACTGATCGCAGGGCCTGGCACCGAGCAAAGCAAGGGTCTCCGGGACCCCCGCGTGGCCCGGCAGGCAGGCCTCAGCGCCTGGTGTGGGGGCAGCAGGCCGGCACTGCCAGCTCCAGGGCCACGAACACCTGTAAACCCAGCTCAGAGTTCAAGGGGCTGCTTAGGAGAGCGCTCAGAGCACCCAGGCTGCCTTTCTGGGACTTCCCACGGGCTCACCTGCCCCTGGCCAGCCCGGGAGCAGGCGGGTGGAGCGGCCTTCCCGCCCGGGCAGAGGAGCACCCTGCCGGCACGCGGTCTCCGGAGCCAGGCCAGCCCGGCCCTCCGCCGCCTGCCTGCCGCCCGCGGACCAGGGAGGACCATGAATCTCCAGGCCCGTCTCGATCGCCTGGTGCCGGGGTGGGGGGGTCAAACCGAACAACACGCCGGCAGAAAGCCCAAGGTGGTTATTCATCTCTGCTGCTTTGCGGGCGGGACTCAGAAACGTTGCCTTTCCCTTTGCAGTGTCTATTAATATTCTCCGCTTCCTCTCGGTCCTCCTCAGCCCTGACACAGATTTAGGTGTGCCGGGTGATACAGTTGGACACGTGGCCACTTAGCTGATCTGGAGGGAGGCAGCGCCGGGGAGAGCCGGTCTTTGGGGGAGTCGGCCTCTTGACTTAATTATCCCCATCCTGGTGGAAGGTCTGCTGCCAGCTGCGTCGTCTGGGTCTGAATTGGTGCACCCCAAGGGCCCCAAGCGGTTCTTGGCTTTCCCAGTCCCGCCCTGCAGACCTGCCGAAGGGACCCAGGACCACGCAGGGCGGGGCCTGTTTCCCTCTCGGGGACTCTGGTTGGTCTGTTTTCTGTTGCACGTTCAGCCGTGGCTAGGACTTTGTCTTGGAGTGGAATTGCACCCAATATGCCTCCCTTCCCCCCAGCCCCTGCGTCCCCCTGTGGGAATGGGGTAGCAAGTTCCCCACTGCCGCAGCCTTGGCGGTGGGCGCTGTCACTTAGCTGCGCGGCCGGGATAGCCTGCCTGGTGAGCTCTTGGTATTGCAACAAGCCGTGACTTGTAAAGTTGGCAAAAGTGCTCGTAAGTATAAGGAGCCATCCGCGTCTCGAGCGCATACCGGGCAGGAGGTGAAGGTCTGGGAGCAGGTCTGAGAGGCTCGGCACAGACACGGGGGCACGTCCAGGGCCGAGGGACAGCAGCGGAGCCCCTCAGGTGGGTCTTTTCTGGGGAGGCTGCCAGGGTCTGTGCAGAGTCCCCCTGGCACATGCCCCCTCCCGCCAGCAAGGTAGATACAGAGCCCTGGGAATATTGGCTGCTGCCATTTGCCTAGTAAATTATTTAGAAGCATTGTTATTGCCTTATTAAATTGTCCCTTCACTTACTCCTATAAACCCTCCACGTGACGGAAGCCTCCCTCCCTCCAGCTCAGTAACTCCGAGGCAACAGAAGGAACCCTTCAGGAAAGCAGACGGGCATTAATTACTGCCTTCATCTCCCAGATACTGCACTTACAACTCATAAAACTAATTGCCATCAGGCCCCCAAAAGCTACAGAAACCGAGGGAAGGATGAACGGAACATGCCGGTTCTCCCTGGTTATTTGACACCCCACCCTACCACCCCAGCCCCCCAAATACCCGCCCCACACACGGCTCAGGGCTTTGGCTTATCAGGAAGCTTCTCAGTTCTGATGTGCTCTCGGGCTTGCTTGGAGGAGTCCAGGCAGATGGACTTTGCATCTCAGAAGTTGTTTACAACTTCGCCTGGGGCGCCCAGGATCCGTGGCTGCTGCACCCCAGCCCCTCCAGAGGCTCTGGGTGCTCCCCATCCCTCTCTAGGCCTCCCTGTGTCCGTGAGCTGGAGAACCTGCCAAGATGTGGGTTCCTGCCTCCGGCCTGAGCTCTGCTGAGGTGATGCAGGCTCCGTCACCTCCCAGTCTGGCCTGTGGGGCGCCCGTCCATTCTGGCACAGGGCCTCTTCACATCGTGGCATGGAGGGTCCTCATTTCCCCGTGGACCCCCTCACCCCACCCCCATTATCCATATTCAGACCATGGTCTGTCCCTTCTAGAGATTTCCGGTGCACCTCTTTCTACCAGCTCTTTCTAGTTTCTCTGCCCAAGAAGTGTTGGACCAGGCAGAGAGCAGGAGCGGTGAAAGCACCTTCTCCCTGTCTCAGGTAAAGTGGGCACCCATCGGTCTGCATGTTTAATGGGGCCTCATAATAACCACTTCCTCATTGCTATTCTGGGACAGTGTGTTCTAGGGGATAGAGGTACAGGCTTTTATTTTGTGGCTTAATTTTCAGAAAGTCTGGAGGCGAGCTTTGCTGTGTCTTCCCGGGCATGCTGTTGAGATGCACACAGAGAATGAGGCTCTCGGGCTATTAGCTCTCCCCGGAGGCCGGCCTGTGTGTGGCATTATGACTGCTCACGAGAAGGGCGCTTCCTCCACCGGCAGCTCCTGGTCACCTCCCAGAGCCCTTGACCTTAACCAATGGAAAATTCCTCCTCCCCTCTGCTCCCGCGACCTCCGTCCGCATCCTGGCGTTGCTGGTGCGGCTGATGAGTCAGTGTCTCCCTCTCCGCCCTCGGGGTAGCCAGAGCGGGCACTTCGGGAGGGGCCCGGTGTCCCCTGTGCTCCCTGGGCATCCCAGCATGAGCCTGGACCTGCCAGGAGGGTCCATGAGAATTAACCTCAGGCTCTGTTCTCAGCAGGCCTTGGCTTCTCAGGACCCCACTGTCCACCCCTCCTGCTCCGTGGCAGGGTCAGAGGGGATCGTGTTAGCCCCCCAGCCCCTCCAAGCCAGTGACCGGGCCTCCAAGCTGAGGCTCTCTTGAAATCTTCCTGCTGAACTGCTCCCGCCCCAGGAAGGAGACAGTCTGAATTCAGCACTTTGCTCTGCCCAGCGGGTGGAGAGCCCAGCCCCGCCCTTGCCTGTCCTGCTGTGGTGGGGTCGGGGCCTGCAGACCCTCCTGTTTCTCTTCCTCACCCTGCGGCACTTCCCAGCCTGTCCCTGGGGGGCCGGGACCCTGTCTTTGTCTCTTCCTCCTCGAGAGTGCCAGAGGGGACCGTGGGACTCCTCACCACACACAGGGCGGCTTCCACACTTGCAGGTGGACAGATGCCGCCGGGACCGCGAGTCCAGCAGAGCCCGGAGTGGCAGAGCAGTGCTATGGGCCAGAGGCTTGGCCGCAGACTGGTGGTGTTGAGCGGGGAGCCTCCCGAGCTGCCTGGGACAGGGTCCCCCAGCCTCCCGCCCTGCCGTGACCACAGTGGCTATGGGCACCACCCTCAGGGCATGGGTGACCCAGAAGATGCCAGTGTCCAGCAGGTGACCTGCCAACCTCTGCCAGACAGAGGGGCTTTCCCCCAATCCCCCTGGACACCCCCCTTGAAGAGGGGGAGTTCCGTCCAGTGGACTCTTCCTAGAGAGTTAGGGCGACCTGAGGTTCAGGTTCAAGTTGACGATGGACAGGTCCATCGGCCTTCACCAAGAGTCCGCTTCTCTCTCTGCAAAGAAGCCAGGTTTTCTGGTCCCACCGTTGCTCAGCCTTACATAATACTCGCCTGTGTCCTTACAGCGCTTAAGCCAAAGAGTTTCTTCCTAAAACAGCTCACAGGGTGGAGTGGGGAGCAGAGCATTCCCCCAACCCCAGAATCCCCCCTTTGTGCATTCAGCCGCCACATTTCTGGCTGAGTCCCCCTGGCCTTGCGGCAGTATGCACGGCCCGGTCCATTTTACAGGAAAGACTGAAATTGGAGACCAACTTCCCCAGGACCCCAGGGCAGAGGCAAGAGAGGGGACCCCTGCTCTTCAGGCCGGCAGCCCCGTTCCCGTGCCCTGAACCACGATTGCTGGGGTGGCAGAGCAGGTGCGCGGGCTCGACAGCCCGCAGAGCTCGGCGATTGCTGAGTTAGGGAGACGGTGCCCGGGATTGTCCGTTCTGTGATCTGCGTCTGCGCCTCCACTGTCCGCCTGATTGATTTGCTGTCTTTCTTGCTGCCCCGAGACGGCGACGCCGGCTTCTCCTATTCACTCAAGTAGCCTTGGAAGCGACCGCATCTTCCCAAGGACACATCCCTTCCCTTCCCCTGCCGCTGTCTCTGTTCTTTCAGCATCAGCCACTGTGCCCTGGGGCTGTGGCATCTGCTAATAAGTGGGTCACTGCTGCCATCACTTGAATATTTATTCTTACCAATTCTGGGGCAGGAGGTGGCCTGCAGGCCTCGAGGCCCAGCAAGGAGGGAAAGTGAGTGTGGAGCAACAAGTTATGGCGGCGGCAGCAGCGAGTCACAGGACCCGGGGACGCTTGGGGACACTGCCGCAGCCCGAGGGCACCACCACGCGCCCCCAGAGCACAAGGCCGGTAGGGTGCAATGTGCGAGCCACCGGCCTGGCGTGGAAGGGAGGGGTGGCCCTGCCACAGCTGGCCAGGAGCCCACAGGCGGCCATCATGGTGCTGACCACCAGCCCGGCTCCCCCTGCAAATGCCGGGCCCTGAGCTCAGGAGACGGGGGACGTCTGCCCTCCTGTCGGACCCCTGGGCTCTCACCCAGAATGAGCAGAGAGGAGGGCCGGGCAGAGGCCACTGCTTACAGGGTCCTGGATAGAGCGTCCGCCTCATAGGATGATGACTGTTGGGGACCCACTGGGGCTCCATCTTCTTTCTTTTCCTTTTTGTCTTGCTCCCCCATTGTGCTTCTTGTCAGCTGCTGCTCATTCAGCCCTGGAGGCCCCAGGAAGGTCAAGTTGGTGTCACTTCTCTCCCTCCCCCACCGCCCCCTGCCCGTGGGAAGGTGCCAGTCATGGAGGGCAGCGAGAGGGTGGTGGTCCCCACCAGGCCCCTGGCAGGCCGACGCCAGAGGCCTGACCGGGTGGTGGTCTCCAGGGTCTTCAGCCATCCGGGTCTCCAGAAGCGGGAACTTCTTCGCTACTCCCCAAAATGTGTTTGCCTGTACCTGCGCTTGGAGCCGAGTCTCCACTATGGAGTGAATTCTCACTTCAAACAATAACCGGAGCTCAGACTGAGTTGACTGACTTTATAAAGGATTAGGGTGTCTCTTTCTTTTTCAAGGAAATCAATAACACAGGGACAGGTCTGTGTTTTTCTTTCTGTTTCTTTTTTTCTTACCCCTCCCCCGGGAGCTGTCTATAAATCTCACACCCAGAATGGCTCTTTGTTTTCTGGTATGTTTCCATCCCCCCCAGCCCTTTCTAAAATGGAAATCGGGTCACCCCATCACCCCAACCCTTGGCTTGTCTCATGAACTCCTGCCACAGGACCCCGAAGCCCCCACCACCGTACCCTGCCCGTCTCCCCGATGGCTGGCACGGCCTCAGCCCATCCCAGGCCCGCATAGCCGCGGCCCAGCATTGCGGGGCCAGCCCCCCCTTTCCTGGGCCGTGGTGACCCCTACCCCCAAAGCCTTTGAGTGTCTGGCCAAGCTTTCTCCTGCAGCTCAGTAAGAGGACGGCTTGTTCAGGTGCCGCTCTCAGGGACATGGGTTCCGTCTGGTGGCATTAAGCCTACCATCCATCACGGCCCACGCCCTGCCTCTGCCGTGGCCCGTACCCGACACACCATCTTTGAGGGGGAGAAACGCTTAATCCCCCATGCCCTCCACCCCCACTCCCAGTCGAGTTGCCAGGTTACAGGAGCTGGCAGCACAGGACACGGGGAATGGTTTCGCCGGGCAGTCCCGGCCTCCAAGCTGCTCCGGCGTGCGCTGGGGTCCTTCATGCCTTCTCTGTCCTGCTGCCTGATGGGAGCTTGCTCCTCTCCGGCCCTCTTTCTGTGGCAGCATTGAGCATCCTGGATCTGCCCCCACAGGCAAGCAGTGAATACTCCCCGCAAGTCCCACTTGCCCAAAGAGAGCCCGTTGGGGTCCTGGGCACCCAGTAAATGGCAGTTTGACCTGTCCGGCTTCTCATCCTTTCTCCTCGCCCCCCCCCACCCCCCAGTTCACCAGGGAAGTGCCTAGAGGCAGGAAAGCATCTTGGGCCCCAGCACCTGCCGCACACTCAAGCCCTCGGGAACCCCAGGGCGTGAAGAGCCAAAGTATGGTGCCAAACCGGGGGGTGATTACTGTTACAAAGCGATTCCGTACTTTACAGAAGGGTGCGCTGCGGGTCTCTCTTAAGTGCTTCGTTTCCCTAGTGTTTAAAATGGCATTCTGTGAAATGAAGTGTTTATAAATAGAACTTGTAGAAGGCCATCTCTTGCGTGGAGGAGGTAGCCTCACATTCACGGGGAAAGGTAAAGAAACCCGAAGCCTCGGTCATGTAGGCACAGGCAGGGGCAGGGTTTGGGTGGACATAGGGAGCAGCCTACCTGCACACGTGCACACACACACACACACACACACACACACACACACACACACACGCTGCGAACGCTCCGTGGAACCCACACACCAAGCACAGGCCAATTTGGTTGGGAAACTTCCAAATAGGTCTCCGTGGGGAGTGTCCGCCTGCTGAGGACCTTCTGCACTGTGCTTTTTTGGGACCATTTTTATATACACACTTCACTCTGATCCCAGCAGCCCCTGGGCTTGGGCCTGGACCCACCTCACCTGTGAGTCATACAGTTGGGGGCAGTGCTCAGCTCTGCTCCTTGACCCGGGCTGGTCCTGGCCAACCCACCCCTGCCCCATGCAGGTATCCCCTAGGAAGCTGCTCCAGGCAAGCTCCGGCCCCGTGCTCTGCAGTCCCTCTGCCTCCAAACCTCCATTTCTGGACACGGTGCTCAGTGACTTGGTCTGCTTTCGTAGGCACGCACAGAGGAGCTGGGGTCTCCATTGTTATCCTTCATCATTATTATTTTAGCTGCAAAAATGCCGTAATTCTTCCTATTCGGGGCATAGTTTTTGACTTTTTATTGATGTATCATGAAAGTGTTACGACTTCTGGATTTGATGCTCACACACCTTGTGAGATGATCCCACAGTAAATCTTCCATCTGGGGAACTTTGTGTTCTTGAAGAGAATGTCAGGTGTTGATTTCAGGTCCCCTACTCTCCTCCCCTTTATTTTTTGCTTCCTTCCCCCCGAAAGTGCAGTGGAGGACTGAGCAGGTGTGACAGACCGCAGCAGCCTCCCGGTAGTTTCAGAGTGACGTGGCATGTGCCCGAAGGCCTTGTGCAGACTTGGAGGAAACCAGGCAGCAGGAGTCCCCCCACCCCCGCCGTCTCCAGACGAGCCTGTGGCACTTTCAGGAACCGGCTGACTTCGAAGGGCTGCAGCGGGCGCAAAGCTCGCGCGCCTTTCCAGGACAGCTGTTAGAGCAGGACTGGCGTCTCTAGGAGTGCCCCAGGGCCTGGCAGCGGCTGTTTAATTAAGTCAAGCACTCATTCTACAGTAATGGCCACGCACCCCAGCCAGCGCCTCTGCCCTGCAAACTGTGCCCAGCCACGGTCACCGCCTCCAGAGCACGGGCCGGCCGGGGTAGGAAGCAGAGGCCTGAGAAGCCTGGGGGCTTGCAGAGCGGCGTGGGGGTGTGGGCACGGGGGCCTCCCATCAGGGCTGAACAGTTAGGGTGCATATTAACGATGACATCTGATTCATTAGCATGAGCTCCGGGTGAGCCGAGAGCAGACCAGGGTACATTTTAATAAGCTTCCAGTGCAGAGGGCGGTACGGCCGCCGGGGCTGTGGAGCAGATGCCGCGTGGTGCTTGTGGGTCTGGGGGGTCACGGAGCACAGCGGGGCAGCTTCCGGTTGGCTGGGGGGAGAAGTGTTTCAGCCAGGCACGGAGGCCTGTGTCTTCAGGACAGTCCGAGGAGGATTCTGTGGCCAGAACATCTACAGGCCGAGGGCCTGGCAGCCTGTCTCCCCCGGAGAGCTCCCCCAGCCGCAGCCCGGAGGCAGCAGTCAGGGCCTCCCGTGCCCACCCCTTCCAGGGAAAGAGTGGCCACAGGTCTCCAGGCTGGAGTCACAGGGGACATCCTGGAGCTGGTGCCTCGGACGTGTGTCGGGGGCAGCGAAGGTCTGCTCTGCGCAAGCTCTTTGCAGCGTCCGTGTCTCCAAGAGGAGACCTGGGACCTGAGCTCCCTTGGGCCCCCAAGCTGGTGCTCCCTGCTTCCCTCCACGCCCACAGCGGCCAGCCCCCAGGGCGGAAGCGGGGGGCTGTGAGCGTCATGTCTTACTCCCAGCTCCTCAGCGCTCGTTAATCAGCCAGCTTGCCAGCCGTCTCCCTCCGTCCCCACCTCCAAGGTTACCCGGCGCTGGCCACACAGCATCCTGCCCCGTCAGGGCTATTTGGAGGTCGGACGTCAACAGGGGAGGGGTGGGGCCCGGCCAGCCCGTGTGGCTCCTCGCTGCGGGGCCCATGTTCTGGGCACCTGACTCCCCCCAGCCCCACGCAGGGCACCCCAGCCTCTCCTCTGCGCAGACAGGAAGTGGGGGTGAGGGCGGGGCAGTGCCAGGGCATCTGCCGCGATCACCTGACGCCTCTCGTTGCGCGCACAACACCGGGCGGCAGAGGGCAGCGCTGCCTCGGGCCCAGGCTGGGGCCCCCAGCTGCCGGGCTCTGAGGCCCACGGGCACACGCCCTGCCACCCGGGAAGTCTGAGGTTAGTCACTGACACACCAGCGGTTGGGGTGTGGGTGCTGCGTGGAGGGCCTGGATTGGTGACATCCGTGCCTATCACTCAGCACGCAGGTGTCAGCGTGGACGGCCCGCTCACCAGCCCCGTCCGGAGCCCGGCTCGCTCCCTGACCAGCCAGTGCCCGCGGGTTGCGTCGTGCAGCTTGTCTCTCCGTAGTTTAATTTCGCCTCTCGGGACACGACCGTGGGGAAGTGTGCCGTGTCCCCTCCTCTCCCCGCCCGACAGCCTCCACAAACCAGCCATCGCTGAGCTGGTCTTGACTGTCCAGGGGGAGATGAGTGTCTTTTAAGGGGGACAGTGAGCCCAGCCCGTGGTGCTGGAAAAGTTTTCATCTTCATATCAGCTCAGCCCAAGGAGAGTGGGGAGAAGCCTCAGCACTGAGGAGCCGCCTTCCCTGCCCCGCTTCTGTCTGTGGGCTGTCTGCCGGAGGCCTTCGACGTCCTGCTGAGTTTCCTCTGCCCCTCCCCCAGAAACTGGACGGCGCAAAGTCCCTTTCAAAACCCAAGCTGGAGTCAGAGGCGCCAGGGCGGGCGGGGAGCGCGAGCCTGGCTCATCTGCTTGTTTCTTTTGGCTCTGGTTTTAGTCAGACGGTTGCCGTTTCCCTGCCTAAACCCTCTAGAAGCTGTACTCCATGATGTGTTCATGTGGCCCAGGCTGCTGCGGTCTCCTTCTGGAACCTTCCTCCTCGCCACTGCCCTACCCTTGCTGGCCACTGTCCTCCAAAGACACTGGGGCCTTCACGGCCCTGAGCCTTCCCTTCAGGCTCCAGACCCAGCCCAGGGCGGAGGCACGGCCTGCCCACACGGCCCCTGCTGGCATGTTGGCCGGACCTTTGCACTGCTCAGCTTCTTGGCCTGGCAGCCAGCTCCTCGAGGCGGGGTTGGGCCTCAACCACCTTTATGTCCGAGCGGATGTGGCGCCACGCATTGAGGGTTGCTTGTGAAGGTTTGAGTGGGTGAGACCACAGGGGAGAGTGGGGGTCGCTGGGACTGCACCTACATCCCCACATGGGCCCCTCCATCAGGCCAGCACCACCCCAGCTGGCAGCCACCGCCCAGCCAGAAAAATCTTCACTTTCAGCCAGCCTCTCCTTCCCCGGAGGAGGGTCCTCCTCTTCTCAGCACAGAAGCTCCCCACAGCAATGTTTAGGGACACCCTGTCTTAGGAGGCCCAGGCTGAGGGGAACGATCCAAAGTAACCCCGTGCCAAGAAGCCGGGCCGGCTCCCACCGTCACTTCTCTGCCTGCTCCGCACCGTGCCTGCCACGGACTGGGCTGTCAGAACCCGTGCCAGCTTCATTCAGAACCGGCCTCGGGCCTGCCCCTCCACCCTGGCCCCACACACAGCGCACACGCCCTCGCCCCGCCCCCGCTTGGCCTAACGCTCTGAAGCCTCCGCGTTCGAGGCCAGGCCGCCCATCTCTTCACCTGGACAGCGGGCGTGAGTCCGTCCCGAGCCCGTGCGGAGCCCCCGTCCTTCACAAGCACAAGCTCATCGTTACGTGAGTGACTGTGGGTTTTCCACAATATTTATCTTCTCCCCCAAACCACGAGGGCTGCAGTTCTGGCATCAGATCCTTGGATCTCTGCCCACCGCCGGTACCATCTGGCCTTTCAGCTGAGAAAGAGACAACACAGCCCGGCGGGCGTGTCCTCTACTGAGAGGGCCCGGGGGACAGGGCTGACGCCGGCCCGCGAGGGGCACTGGGGAGCCTCTGGGGCGTCGTGGAGGGGGTGTCTTAGGAGACAGACTCCCCTCGCCTTCTGCTTTTAGCCACTTCTTAGAGGCATTGAAATTGGCAAGTTCTTTAATCCCCTCCAACCTGGGTTTTCCAAAAAGGAGATGATGGCAGTTCACAGGGTATCAGGCTGGGTGGGGGGTGCTGTCAAGTGTTCCCTCCCCCCAAGCCGAGTGTGCTCCCAGTGTGGGCTCCATCTCCCTGGGAGCTTCCAGAAGCCAGGGCAGGGTCCCGGGGTGGAGCAGCCTGCCCTCACCCGAGATCCGCTGCCCTGCCGTGCCGTGCCCTGCCCACAGAGCGCATCCCACTCCCAGCTGGGGGCTTGGAGGTGGTGTGGGGGCACTCCCCGAGCCCTTACCCAGAGCCGGCCGGGAGGGCATCGGGAAGTACCTGTGAGCAGCGTTCTGGAAGGGTGCGGCCTGGACCCCTCCCCCCTTCCAGGCGCCCCTAAGCTGGGGGGAGCGTCTGTGCTGAGAAGAGGAGGACCCTCCTCCAGCAAAGGAGAGGCTGGCTCAAACTGAGCTCCCAGGTAAGACAGCAGGCCGCCAGGTAATGAGCTTATGTGGATAATGTGGGTGAGCTTCTGGCCTTTTCTCTCGGGTTAGGAAGGGACATGCTCATTTGCTGCCTCCCAGAACCACCACCGGGGCCATCGACCTCGGACCCGGACTCGGGATGTGTCTCGTCTGCCGCGGGGGCGGGTCTGCAGGGAGGCTCAGCCGAGCTCGTGGTCTGGGTTTTTTCCTAAGTCTGCCTCGTTTCCAGTTGCCTGGGAAGAAGGGGAGCAGAAGGTCCCAAGGACGGGCGCTGGGGATGCTTCAGCTGTCAGGCAGTCAGGCAGCTCTTCAGTCTCTGCGTTTGGGGAGTAGCAGAGCGAACCCAAGAACTGCTTGCCACTGCCTCTGTTGTCTCCGGGCTGACAGGGCTGAGACCAGCATCACCCACGCTTGGGGGTGTGGGCCTGGACCACCCTGTGTTTGGCAACCCGGTCTGGAGCTGGCGCTGTGGCCTAGGGAGCGCCCCTGAATCGGGGCTGCGGGGGGCTAGCCTCAAAGGACAGCACCAGAGGAGGACAGGTCACTGTGCGTGGGTTCTTCACCCCACACAGTTGCAAGACCACACGGGGGCAGCAATGGGGGTTATTAAAACAATAGGGGAAACGCGTTCTCAAGGCCACAGGTGGCGGCTGTGTCACCCCAGAGAGCGTCCACACTGTCCAAAAGCCGCTCATGCAAGATGGCGCCGTCCCGCCCACGGGGGCGTGAAGCTCGTGGCTCGCCAAGGAGCAGCCAGCCGGGATCCAGCTCTGCGCAGCTGGAGGCCCCCACAGGGGGGCCGCTGAGATGACGCCACCCCAGCCCCAGCCCGAAGGTCAGGTGGACAGCACCGGACGCTGGACCAGCAGCAAAGGGGTCAGCAGCACCGGAGGAGCTGCCGGGCAGTTAGCAGCTGCCAGAGGCGGCCCGGACGGGGTGCCAGTCACCTGCCCACAGTGCTGGGCAGCCCTGGCCAGTAGAGCCGGTCCCCTGGACACTAGCGTCACAGCTCTTTGTGGGTTGTTGGCTCACACCAGCCACAAACGGCTCTTTGAGGGCCCAGGCCTGGGGCCCTGCCTCGGACAGGCGGCAGCCCCTGACCTGCGCAAGTATCCTTGGTTTCTCTGCAAGGCCCTTTGGCTTCTTTGCTCCCTTTGGTCACCAAGCGAGCAAGTGTCCAGTCCAAGCGAGTAAGTCCAAGCAAGTCCAGAGCGTCCCACACCGGGGTAGCAGACATGTGAGTGTCCAGAGCTGGTGTCCATGCCCCTCATAAACGCTCTTGAGCGTCCCCCACAAACAAATCTGGACCAATTCATTCCTGTGGCTGACTGGACCGGGCGCCTCTCAGCTCACGGCTCACGCCTGGCGGTCCGTTCCGTGTTCCAGGCGTCAGCTCCGCGGGCGTCTCTGCTGCCTGCAGCTGGAGAAGCTGGTGCTGGCCCCAGGGCGCGTGCCCTGGGGCGCTGTGGACACCCGACTGCTGCCTCTGCTCTCTGCGGGCCTCTGCCAGCAGCCTGCGCCGCTGGGCCACTGGTTTACTGTGAAGTGCCCACCGCCTGCTGCCACTTGCCCTGCCTGTGAGCAGTGCTCTGGGGCCCGGCTCTGAGCCCCATGGGGCTCGGGGGGCCTCTGGGGCCTGCAGCCAGTAGCTGTTCCTCAGCTCCTCCAGGAGGTGCGCCCCTTCTCTGTACACCCCCCAGCCACGCTCGATTCACAGCCCCTGGGAGACAGCGCTCTGGGCTTGAGATGGCTGCTCCCTGTGCAGCAGTTTGGGGGGCCGTGGCCACCAGGTCCACAGGGCAGCGTCTCCCGGGAGCAATCTCCCCTCTGATTTCTGCCTGGTCTCAGGCAAGTCACGTTTCCCAGAGACTGGTCACCTCGCTGGCCAGGGGGCCCCGGGTTCCATCTTCTGCTCAGTTACAGGCCCAGGCCCAAGTCTGCCCCGGCCGGCTCCCCAGCCCAGGTCTGGTGAGGGTTCAGGCCTCGCCGTGTGGGTCTCTCGCCTTTGTTCTGGAGCTCAGGGCCGCCTTAGAACTCCCTGCGGCGTCTTTACCTCTCAGCTCATCACTGCTTTTGCTTTGGGGCTCAGCGCCTCCCCACAAGTTCGCTTTTGCTGTTTGACGGGACTGCAGGCACCACCCGTCCCCACTCCTTGTTCCGAAGGGGCCGAATTGCTCGTGCAGGCAGCCTTGGTTTCAGCTGAAGGCTGTCGGGAGAGAATAGCGGGGTTTGTAGCGATGCTCGAGGGCGCACGCATCTTTGCTGCAGCCAGGTGTCAACTCTCCGTCGTCTTCAGGCATCTCCTGAGTCTTTCGATCTGTTCCGCCGTATCTCCCCAGTACCTCGGTGCCGGCTCTGGGGGTGGGTGGGACCCCGTGGCAGAAGCCACGTCACTTGCGGAGCCATAAGAAGGTGCTGGATTGGGGTGAGGGTGGGTCGGCCTTGCCTCCTGGGAGTGGGCTGGCTCCAGGCATCAGTCACCAGCTAAGCGTTATTTGGGGGTGGGCAGCCTCCTGCCGGCGGGGCCTCCGTCGTGGGTAGTTGCATCCGAAGTCCAGCAGCCCATCTGGCCGGTGTCCCCTCTCCCCGAAGGGCTGCTCACCTCACACGGTCCCGCCGCCTCTGCCCGTGGAAGGATGCGGGCGCCGTGCTCCGGATTCCAGAGGGGCACGGGACCCTTCTGTAGAACCCAAGGTGGCCTCCAGGTGGCGTCTCAGCTGCGGGCTTCGCGAACAGCATGGACTTGGCCCACGGGGCTTGGCCCCCACTGCCGCCCGCACAGCTGCAGACCCGGCAGCTGCTCTTCTCTGGCTGTCACCTTCTGCCACGCGTGGTGGCTGATCTGTCCCAGTTGGCTGGAAGAACTTGGACCCCCTGAAGAATGTGGCAGACTTGGGTGGAGGGCCAGTGAGTTCCTGCTGACCGGTGCTCTTAGGCCGGCGGCCTCGCTCGGCTCCAGTCATCTCCGGGCCCCTTCCCGCCATGCTGAGTGTGTGCAGATGATGTCATTACAGAGTCGATGGCTTTGAGAGCGGAACGGGGTCCTTGGGTTCACTCCGGGGAAGGTTTCCCCAGAGCTCCCTTCGGCGGCACATGACAAGTTTCTCCATGAGACAGAGACTCAGTTATACTGAAAGAACAGGTGTATTAGGACAAGGAAGTACAGGACACTTGTACAGGCACAAGCGGGCAGAAAGAGCTGCCCCGTGAGGGGCAGCTTTGCTAAGAGAGGCCTGCATGGTGGAGGTCACGGGCAGACAGGCAGCCGCTGCCCCGCAGAGGCACAGAGTTGGTAAAGGAAAGCACCTGCTTAGGCACAGGTGGGCAGAGAAATGGCTGCCCTGAATTCTTGCATGGATGGCACTGATATAGCCTTCTCTCAGTGGGGAGGGGCTCATCTTCGAGGATGGCTGTCTGTTTACTGGCTAGCTAGAATTAGAAAAGAGACCGGAGATTCTACAATGGGCTCAATCTCCATATCTTTGGCCCTAGCCGGGCATCTAGCTCCTGCCTATGCTTTGTAACTTAGGAGCTGGCTCTTAGGGACTGTGCTAATGGTTATGTTGATTCTGTCTACCCCCAGCTCCTTGTGTGGGTCTAGTTCTAATCTTGTTTTGCGTTATATCTCCTCCATCACAGACTCTTATCGGAGGGCCAGTCTCCTGTGTGCTGAACACCTCCGGGGCACACGCAGGGGCTTTTGGGAAAGGCACTGGGCTCTCTCTGCTAGCCAGGACTTCAGAACACCAACCCGCCCCATGTCTGTGGCTCCAAAGCCTGGGGTCTCCCCCTCCGTGGTCCCCACAACCTCAGCACTCACCTCCTTCTGGGGGATGAATCCCCAGACACAGTAGTTCAAGTTGGGAAAATAAAGCTCCAGAACCGAAATCTGCACAGCTACTTGAGAAACAAAAATAGAATCCTTGAACATCCCTTCACCACACTTCAAAGGTGCGCTCAGAGTTCAGTTCCCGCTCAGGCACGGGTTCGTGCTGAATCTCGATTAACCCCAATTAACTCTTAACCCCTGGCATCCCACGAGGACAGCCCCCGAATTTGGACAAGTGTCTGTCGCTTAAAAAAACTGCTGAAACAGTCTGGAGGGCTCAGCGCGCCTCCCCCCACCCCAAGGCCCTCAGGCTGGGCGTGCCATGTCCGAGGCCTCCAGGCTGGCTTCACAGTGGCGGCCCCGGGGGCGTCCAGGCAGCTTCGGTGTTCAGGAGGCGCCGCGTGATGTCCCTGGGTCAGCCCCGCAGGTCCGTGCGGCCAGGGAGACAGGGCTGGATCGCCACGCGGTGTGACCAGACTGTTGCGTTAGGAGAAGCGCCCTTGTTGGCCCTTGTTAAACAGAAGCAGCACACACAGCCACACGCCCAGCCTGGAGCGAGAAGGCTGTGTCGCGGACCTGCTGGCTGCGTGACACTCTGCAGGGGCCTGACCGTGGAGCGAGGAGAAGCTGCTGAGGCCGGAGCTGCAGGCTTCTGGACGCTCCCTCTCCTGCACGGTGCAGCCAAAAGCAAACAAGCCCCCTGTTTTTACAGAGAAATATCAGTAAGTGGAGGGTCCTCTGAGAACTGGCCATTAGCAAGCTGCCCAGTAACCGGCCGCCCAGTGTCCAGGCCGGCTGCCCAGAGACGCTCTCGGCCGCAAGGAGGAACCCACTCGGCTGCCCCCCTTTGCTTCCCTGGCGGCCTGTGCCCCCGGGAGGCCGCCGGTCACCCCGCCTCACAGGCTGACCTCATGCTGCTCTCCGGGGTGATTTCCCACGGTCACTTGGTGCTGGGCGTGTGGGTGTGTGACCTTTGCCCGTGGGTTGGTTTGGATGTGGAGTTGCTGAGTCCTGCGTGGTCCTGTCCCTGAGCATCGTTCCCATCTCCCCACACACACACCCCACTTTTGACGGGAGCGGGCCAGACTGTGTGTTGCGTTTCACCAGAGCCTGAGTTCCGAGAAGTGGTCCTTTCCGCCGCTTCCCAGCCAGAGGGAAGGTGTCGGCAAACAGGTCGAGGCTTCAGTTCTGTGTTCTGGTTCCAGTGGGGGGAACCAGGAGAGCCCCCGCAGGGTGGAGGAGCAAACCTGGCAGTGCGTTTGCTGGGCTGCGGGACTTTGAGAAGGAGACTAGGGGTCCCTGCCCCGTGCTCCCTGCTCCCCTCCTGGCCCAGGAGCAAATACATTTCTGTGGTTTTAGTCACCAAGTCTCAGCATCCGCAGGACGCTTGGGGCAGCGCAGGGAGCGGGTGGGGAGTGTCGGTGCAGAGCTGAGCCGCCGGGGGCAGGCGGGCCTCGGCCTGTACGCAGACGCAGCCAGGGACACCGCTGTGCTGAGCCCTGGGCCGGGTTAAGTTCCCAGGGGCTCCGGGACACAGAACTGTGACCAGGCGAGACGGGGCGGCCTTGGGGAGCAGAAGCCGCCCGTGCCTACCCTGACGGCCAGGCTTGCGGGGCGTCCTTCATGCGCTGTAAACCACGACCCCAGAAGAGTGACTCAGGCAGCGCCTCTGCACCCTCCTAACGCTGTCCCGGGCTTTATTCCCAACGGCCAGTTTGAGGTTTTCTGCAGAAGCCAAAGAACTGGGTTTTTCCCTGTTTCTAGAGAAACACTCGGCCGCGGAGTGGGCAGCCTGCCCCCTGCGATGAGCAGGGCCGAGAGTCCTCGACGGAGGCCGCCGCGCTGAGCCTCAGCATCGGGGCTGGAAGCCGCTCGGGGCCCGGCTGAGTGCGAAGCCGTGTGGCTGGACAGCCCTCAAGGACGGGGCCTCCTCGCCCCCCTTGTTGATGAAAGGAGGGCAAACGCGCCAAGCCTGGCTGCTCAGCATCCAGACACGAGCTCTGTCCCCCTAGACCCTCGGGGTGCCGAGAGCCCCCCCTTTTTCCCAGAGACCCCGCAGTGGCAAGTCTGGCAGAAGACGCCTGGTCCTCATGCGCCAGCCTGCGCGGCGCCTGGCCTGGGCTCCTCAGACACGGTCCGCCGGCCGCTGCGCTGAGGGCACCTGCCCCTCCCCGGCGGGCAGTAGGCGCGCCCCCGCGCGTCAAGCCCACTCCGGCTGCTGCCACCCTTGGCTGTCCCCCTGCTAGCTGAGTTTCCAGAAGAGCCCTTCATCACTCGTGCCCGCCCGAGGGCAGACTGCTGTCCCCAGGAGCAGGTGTGAGCACCCACAGGTGGGGGTGTGGCAGAGGGGCAGGCGGGCCGGGAGGCAGGCAGAACCCAGCCCCCCAGCCCCCACGAATCTTTGCTCTCTCTGGGTCCTCTTGTAGCCGCCTGTCTCGGTGTGACGCTGCCCATAGCGCAGCCTCCAGGCCAGCGTGCGCACACTCACGCACGCCCGCGCCACACTCGGGTGTCCACCTCAGGCCCGCGTGCCCGCGCCCGCACTCCCAGCGCCTCCCGCATCAGCACAGCCAAGGCGCAGGTGATGGCCAGAGGCCTGGGGGCGCAAAAAGCCTGACTCACCTACCCTGCAGGTGTGCACCCCTGTGCCCCCATCGCTCCGCTGGCATTTCCCTGGGCTGCTTGCCCTTCCTTTCTGAGATGCACGGTTGCTTGGTCTCTTTAAATAGAAGGGTGCTCTTGCAGGCCTGGACCCCCGTCCTCAAGAGTCAGAGGTGCTTAAGTATCTGGGGGGTGGGGAAGGGGAGGGGCTCTGTCCCGGGAAAGGGCACCCCAGCCTGTGGTCCCAGGGTCCTGCCGGCCTCGGAGGCTGGTTCTCCTGCCCCTCCCCCTTTTGCCGTGGCATCTTCTAGAAAACGAGGTCTGACCTCCCACATAAGCCTCCCCTAGGGGCTCTGACCCCCACAGCTGGCATGCCACGTTGCCAGCATCGGGCGCCTGGCCGTGGGCACCCCCGAGTGCGGAGTCCAGCAGGCCACGGTGACCAGCACATGTTGGTGGCCCGTGGCTTTGCGTCTGTTTTCTGTGTGACATCTCCCTCTGCCATCCTTCAAACGAGAAATTCATCAGTGGAAAGTTCCCCTGAAGTGGTAATTTTCCTAAATGGCTCGGGGAGGGTGCCGCATGCACACGCCACAAACCCCGCCGGCCTCGCCGGTGTCCCGGGTCTGACTCGGGGCCCTCCGGGCTGCCCTGCCGTCTCGCCGGGAGAGTCCCGCTCTGCATCCGCCGTCACCCCAGGCCCAGAGAACAGGCTTCGGAACAGAACCCCGGCTGCTTCTGAGACCCTGTCAGGAGGCTCTTTCCAGAAGTCTCCCAGCCCTGGCGGCTGCCAGGAGGCCTGATCCACCCCAGCTAATTAGAGCCTTTTCCTTAAGCTGCACTTCAGTCTTCTGTCATTCATTCTCGCAGTGATAATGGACTTGGATAAGAGGTCGCAGCTTCTCTACTTCCTGCTCTCCTTACTGGGGAGGGGGGAGAGACCGGCCAGCCCCCTCCAGAGCTCCTGCCTGCTTGGGGGAGTGGGGAGGGGAGCTGGCTGCGGGCTGAGCAGCTGTGGTGTATTCACCCCCATCGCAGGCCATAGCCCTGCTCCCCCAAGTGGGCACGGCTCCCCACCTTTGGGCTCTGCGCCTGCAGCATCTCTGATGCCATTAGCATTAACGTGATAAAATGGCACAGTGTAAATGTTAATAAGTCTGATGCGGCTTCCGAGTGGCAGATTGGAAATGGTCCCATCATCGCCACTCCAACCAGCAGCTCTTAATTCTCCGCTCCCTGAGTGAGCAGCCAATTCAGCATGGAAACCCTGACATACCCTTGGTTCCCAGTCCCCCTCTACCGGACCACATTCACCCCCATTTTCCCTTCCAGAGAGTTCACATTTTCCATATACCACTTGGCTAAGACGGCGTTTGATTTATTATTTTTCTGTATAAGAAGCAGTCACTTTTCTGGTTCTCCAAAGGGAACAAACCGAGGGACCAGTGCCAGCCGCACCCCCTTCCCTGGCCGCCCCCTGCCCCCGTGCCCCTCTCCACACCCAGCATTCTAGGAAGACCCTGGTCTTTGGCCCAGGGCACGTTCCTGGGTGACCTGCCCTGGCAGCTGCTGGCTCTCCCCAGGCTTCCCTTTCTCTTTAAGTTCAAGTCGGTGCCGATTGACCATCTTGATTAATCTTTCCCCAAAAGCCTTCGTTACAGTGTCCTCCCGCTCTGCGTCCTTTCTTCCTGGTGAACCCAGAGGGCCAAGGCGAGCCTGCTGTTTCTTTTGGACTCTCGTCTTCCTGCCCTCCGGGGCTAATCCCTGTTCTTGCCCTGCTCCGTGCCCTCCCTGAGTCCTCAGTCAGCATCTGCTACGGGGTGAGAAGGGAGCGTGCGCCCATCCTTCCACTGACCCGGTGACCCCGCACGGTCAGTGTGAGGAGCAGCAGAGAGTGGCTCTGGCCCTCGTTCACCTGGCACTGGCCACTCGCCCAGGTGCGGTCTGCCCGGGACCCTCTGACGCGGGCTCCTGGGTCAGGCCTCCGTGGCAGAAGCTACAGGAGCGGGCGTCCGCAGCCTGGCCGCTGCGCCCCTCACTCTTGTTCTCTCCCCCAGGCTGTCTTCACTCTCCTCCTGGGACCTTTCACCTTCTTCGACGTCCAGAAGACCAAGTACCTGCAGATCCTCACCTCCCTGATGCGCTGGGTCGGTGAGTGAGAAACGGCCCAGCTCTCCGCCCGTGTCGTGACGGGGGGGCGGGGGGCAGGCTCGCCGGGGTTCCCGGACCGCAGAGGGCAAGGCACTGGCAGGGGCTCTGCCTGCCCTTTTACTGGCGTGGAAATTTGGTGCTGAAAAAGTGACTTCAAGGTCGGGAGTGTGGTCGGGGCTGGGGCTGGCACTGGGACTCCTGGTTCTGGGGCACAACTGAGCCAGGTGCCAGCTGACCCCACTCTGGGCTTGTGAAGGTCTGGGTAGGCCATGCCCCTTCAGGACGCGAGGGCAGCATTGCAGTCCTCAGCCGTCAACCCAGAACACCATGGAGACCGCCTCTGCGCCCCGGGCCCCCAGAGCGTCTAAACACACCCCTCCCAAATACCAACTCACACCCCATTGAGCAAGAGTGCCATTGTCTCGGGGAAGTTTGGGGGTCTTGGGATCTCCTTAATCCCACCATACCATCCCCGCCACCCACCCAGAGGCCACTGCTGCCCGATCTGGGCCCAGGCCAGGAGAATATGGGGTCCCTGTCGCTCCCTCCCGCACACGCACCAGCCAGCACACGCTCTAGCCGTCAGCTGATGCCTTCTAGGTCTAAAAGCCAAGGAGGCTGTGCTGTTCTGGGTGAGGGGCCCGCCACAGGGTCAGCCCAGCTTCCAGGGGTCCCGGAGGGGCTGCTTCCTGCGACCGCACCTGCCCCTCAGCTCACAGGTTCCTGGGGAAGCTGAGGACGGAACGCCCCCTTCCTGGCCCTCTTCCCAGGCCTCTTTCCCGCTGCATTTGCCCCGAGTCGGGGCCCGGGCTGCAGCCTCCTGTTCCCTGCCGGCTCCGGCTCAGACTCAGCGGGCTCAGGCCAGTTTCTGCTCCAAACGCTTCCCAGCAATCCTGGCACCCCCAGTCTCGGGGGTCAGGATTAGAGCAGCCAGCACAGCCCAAGAGCCCTGGCATCTCCAGTGAGAGGGACTGTGGTGTTGACTCAGCCTGGCCCTGCTCCCCACGGGGGTCCCACCGCAACACAGGGACACCAGGGACTCCCAAGGGGCGGGGGGAGGCCCCTGCTGCGGCTTCCGGGGACGTCGGTCAGTGCCGGGAGGTTCTGCCTTGTTCTGAGCCAAACCCTGGTCCTGTAACTTCTTCCCACACGTGGTCCTTCCTGGCGCGCAAGTGAGAGGAGGCCCCCCTGGTGCGATGTGTGAGCCCCGGGGCTCTGTCCTTAGTCCTCCAGCCAAGGCAGCGGTCAGGGGACTCCTGTGCCTGCAGGGGGCGCTATTCCTGTCTGCCTCCCGCTGTCTGATCTTGTACCCACCCGCAGGGCGCCTCCCCACCCCCCACTCACTGCCCCTGAGCCCGGCGTTAAACAAGAAGGGGTTACTCAGAGTGCGGGGGGCGCACGGGCACTCAGGTTGCGTGTTAGAATGGAGCCTCCTGGGGGTCAGGAAGGATTGTGTCCAAAGTCGGGATGAGAATCACCCTCCCCCTGGCGTCCTCGTATTTAGAGGGGATCTGTGGAAGGCCCCGTGACCTTCAGAAGGGGGAGTTTTGCGGCAAAGCAGGATGCGAAGGGAAATGTTCTCCCCCAGTTTCCCTGACCCGCTGTTGCCTTAGCACCTCCGCTTCCTGCATCGGAGCCGGGACCGCGTGTGCTGGGTCCCCCTCGTGCAGCAGGGCCGCCGGGGCGGGAGAGGTGGACGCTCGCCAGTGCGCTGGCCCGTGTGACAGCCCCGTGTCAGCCCGCAAGGGGACGGCTGCCCGGGTGGTGACAGTTAATGGCTCCCGTAACACCCCGAGCCGGTTTAGCTGACGACTTCCTCTCGCGTCTGTGAGCCACACGTTCAGTAGAGGAAGAGACGGTCAAGAGCGACTGTCAGGACTGAGCACGAGCGCCCCAGACCCCGGTGGGACTCAGCTCCCTCCTGCAGTGGGGAGCTTCCTGGGGGCTCAGGTGGCTGGGCCAGCCCTGGCTTCCCTCCTGCTGGCTGAGCCGCTCCCCGAGACCAGGCTTTCGGGGTGGAATTGGCAGCTCAGTTGCTCTAGGAAACAGACTGCCCAGGCCACGGTCCGGGCCACCCAGCTCCTGGTGACCCCATTCTGCCCCTCTATCTCCCAACCAGAGCCCCCCACAGAGGGGGCTACGGAGGGAAGCAGCCGGTCTCCCCGCTGAGGCAGCCGCTGGCAGCAAGAGGTGGCAGAGGCCGTGGCAGGGGCTTGGCGGTAGAGGGCTCAAGGAGGCTCCAGCTGCCGAAGGCCGCCCGTGCGCGCGCTTCTGGGGTGACATTGTTGTTGGGGAGGGAACCACGTGGCGGGTCCCCCTGCAAGCCGCAGGTGTGGGGGGGGGCCGCGCAGTGGTCATTTTTCTCCAGGACAGACTCAGGCCTCTGGGCCTGTGAGGTCACCCTCCCTAAGACACAGAGTTCTATCAGCGGGAAGGAAAATTGCCCGGTTAAGTAAACCCTAAAACATAGTGGGGCCTGGGGTCATTTCCAAGCGGGGGGATTGGAAACACCTGGGCTTTTTCTGCACAGGTCGGGGGCAGGTGTGGCCGGCGTCCTGACTCGTGGCGGCAGGGCAGCGTGGGGACTCGGGAAGCGCCCACATGCCACCCCACTGGCAGCAACTATGGGAGGGACCAGGGTCTGCCCACCGGCCTTTTGTAGGCCATCTGAAGGGGGTCTCCTCTGGCCCAAAATCATCCCAGGTGATTTTTCTAGAATTTTCCCCAAAGGCGGTGAGCCCCAAATCCCCAATGTGTTCTCGAGTCTGCACCGAGTTGTCAGTTTGTACCCAGCTCCCTACTTTTTTGCTTCTGAAAAGCAGCCGTGTGTGACCCCCCTTGCCCTCACCGTGCCCCGGGCTGCCCTGCACTCCCCTGCCCCTGCCCAGACTGGGGCCCAGACTGTCCAGGAGGGCTGAGTGGGGGGCACGGGGTGGCGGTGAGCTGGCTTGAGCTCTAGGAAGACAAAGGGAAAGAATGAGCACCAAAGGGACCGGAAAATCATAAATAAATGTGCTGAGCCGGAAACTTTCTTGTGCTTAATTAGGAATTTGTTCTGCCATCTGTTGAAACGAGGCTGGGCAAACTGCAGGCGCCCCGCCCCACGTGGGCCCCAGAGCGCCGGGTGCGCTGAGGGGCCTTCTGGCCACGTCGCTCCTCGGGCGGCCTCCCTGGTGCCGCCAAGACGGATTTTAAGAGTTCAGTGGCCTTTGCCAATAGCATGTTGTCCAGGAAAAGGGCAGAACGCATATGACAAGTGCCACTGTTGATTCCTTCCGCCACCCAAATTAGTTCAGGGGTGATCGGCAGTTTGGGAGATCACAGGCCGCTGGGTCCACTTGTGCAAAGGTGGCCTCTGCTGAGACTTGTTCCGGCCGGAGCAGACCTGACCAGGCCCTGTGCCACCTGGTCCCTCATACCCAGGTGACCGCTGCAGGTGGGCACCAGCTCTCAGCTTTGGCCCTTGCCCTGGTGCCACACTCACCGGTCGCTCACCCTGCACCCCCCAGCGATGTCTGCTCCCCTCAGCCCTCCCCGAGCCCACCTGGCCCCAAGGAGGCTTGAGCCCGGGAAATACGGGCCGCAGGCCTGCGTCCGAGTCGGGGCTCCCCCTTAGCTGTCAGCTGCCGGTAGGCCAGGACACTTGGGAGAGGTGCAGCCGGAAGCCCTCCGTGCCCACAGACCTGGCCCCTGTGCCTGCAGAGCCCGGGCCCCAAGCAGCTCATGGAGCAGACGAGACTGTCTACGCCGCCCGCCCGTGGGGAGCTCCACGTCGTCGCTTCACCCCCATTACCAGCTCTCCCGGCAGGTGCCAGCAGACACCTCCCACTTAGGGACGCAGACAGCTGGCTCAGCTCGGGGCCCATTTGGTGTCATTATAA
Organism: Scalopus aquaticus; assembly: GCA_004024925.1. Taxonomy (NCBI): domain Eukaryota; kingdom Metazoa; phylum Chordata; class Mammalia; order Eulipotyphla; family Talpidae; genus Scalopus; species Scalopus aquaticus. The sequence continues at coordinate 52,519 of PVIJ01005754.1, read as the reverse complement.
AAACGATCCTTCTGATAACGGCTGCTCCGGAGCCGGCCCTCCTCCGTCTGGGCTGGCGGGGACCCACGGGCTGCCTCCCCTGATTGTGCATTCAGAGCGGCGCTGCGCGCATTATTCCTGTCTCTGCGCTCCCTCAAAGTGGGTCAGGCGCCGTCCTCTCCCCGCTCGCCATCAACTTGAGGCTGCCTCGCAGAGTTCCCGGCCGCTCTCCCACCTCCCCCTGGCTTGTGCCCCAGATTTGCCTTCCAAACCCAGCCGGTGGTGGCAAGCAGCAGAAGGTCCCCAGGAGGAGACCATCGCCTGGGCACGGAGGGCTCTCCGGTCTTGCCTGCCCCTAGAATTCTCTGCGGCCGCTTGGCTGACCCGCAGACCCACGGCAGCCAGCCGAGCGTCCCCACCACCACCAGCAGCCAGGGGTCTTCCTTGTCCGAGCCGTCACTCCCCGGGCCCTGTTTCTCAGCAGGCCGGCAGGGTGGTGGGATTCCTCCATAGCCAGCCCCTGCTGCCCCCTCCCCGCCGGTGCCCAGGGGGCACCACAGCAAACCCGCAGCCCGCCTGCCCCGTGCCCTGGCCCTTGGTGTCCAAGTCCCCAGGGGCCAGTGCAGGGCGCGCTGCAAAACCTCACGTGTCTCGTTTTGGGTCTTGATTTATTCTCAGTTTTCTGAAAGTTCCTGGGCAGGCACAGAGGTCAGATCACAATAGCCGGGGACCCGGGGTTTCTGTCTTAACCTCTGCGGGTGGAGTGGACACTGACTGAAGTTTGTGGAGGAGCCAGCCGGATGCCACCAAATTGCCCCTTGGCTAGCGGCAGGCTGACCCGAGGGCCTGCGTGCCCTGAGCTGGCCATCTCCCTCTGGCCGCTCTCTCCTCGGCAGCCGCTGCTCCGCTCCGCGTGCGGCCAAGGCCTGGGCTGACCCAGCCAGTAGATGGGACTCCTGCTCCCCCAGGAGGTCGGCGGGCCAGCTGCCTGGACCCCAGCAAGGAAGGATCAGGTGGGGGTAAACCTCAGCCTGGTCACAGGCAGCCGGCTGTAGGCTCAGGTGGCCCCCCCAAAGCTGAGCTCTGAATCACGGGCATACCGGGGTGTCAGCCACCCTGGCCTCATTCCCCCCCCCCGCGCTGTGGGTCTCTCCCCGTCTCATTGTCGCTTGAGGGAGGGCTCAGTTGGGGCCGGCTCCCGTGAGACGCTGCCTTGCTCACGGTTCTGGACGCTGGGCGTGCCGGGTCAGGCGCCGCCGGGCTGACGGTGGTTTCTCTCTCTGCCCCCTTCTTGCCAGTTTCCGGTGGAGTCTTTCCTCTCTGCGTTGCCCACCCCGGTCTCTCCCTCTGCTTCCGGTCCTGTCGGGTTGGGGTGCACCCTTACAAGCTCACTTAGCCTGTGTCACCTCCTTAAGGCCCCTTCTCCAAATATAGGCACATTGGGGGGTCACAGCTTCAACAAGTTGGGGGCCGGGGACACTTCAGTCCTGCTCCATCCACCCCTCCTTCAGCCCTCCTGATCTCAGAGGCCCCGCCCCAGCGCCCTCCCAGGGCAATTCGGTAGTAACGGGGGAGCTGGCCCCAAACCCCTCCCACCCCAGCTCCCTGCCAGGAGCCGTGGCCCGGGCTGGGTGACGATCTTAGCCATTCGTTATCGCCGGGCCCCTTGACGGTCCGCTTGGAGAAGAGCGCGGCCCCCCGACAGCCGCCATGACAGATGGCCGCCTCCTTGCCGTGTCAAAGCGGGGCCGCTCACGGGGCTCGGAGAAGGCCCGAGAGTGGGGTGGCCCAGGCACGAGCCCATCTCAGCCTCAGGACCTCTGGGTAGAGGTCACATTTGAGGAGGCAGCCCCGCCAGGAGGGTTCCCTCGGCTTTCCAGGGCCTCTGGGGTTGTGCTTCCCCAGACACTCGGGATTAAGCCTCGACGGACGTGTCCCCGCCTCTGAGGCAGCTGGCCTGCCAGGCCCTCCAGGGCACGGGCCGTTGGGCAGAGCCTCTGGGCTAAGCTCCACCTTCATCAAAATGTCTTCAGCCCCGGTGGGCCAGGACCACTGTCCACCCCCAGGCCCCCGGGCCGGGTCAGCGCCTCCCCTCCGCAGGACAGGCCTCCCTGGGGGCCACAGCCTGGCTGATGTCCAGGAAGGCGCGGGGCAGGTTCGGCTGGACTCAGGCCCACGGGCAGAGTCCCGGAGCCCTCAGTCATTTTTCAGGCCCTAACGCTCTCAGGGAACCAGGTGCCAGGGAGGCAGGCACGGGTGGGGGCAGGGGGCCGGGGAGCAGGCAGGCGGCCGAGCCCCCAGCCCCCCACAAACCTTTACTCTTTCTCTGGCGTCTCTCGTGGCCTCGCCTCTTCTGTAGTCTCTCATCCTCCTGTCTGCATGACGCCGCCCACAGCCCGGCCTCCAGGCCCAGGTGCGCCCGCTCACGCACGCACCGCGCTCAGGTGTCCACCCTCAGGCCCGCGTGCCCGCGCCCGCAGCGCCTGCCGCATCAGCACGACCGAGGTACAGGTGTGGCCACAGAGGCCAGTGGCGCAGAAGCCTGACTACCCCTTGGCCCTGCGCAGGGGCTGGGCTTCTCCCGTTGGCTCTCCTGGCAGAAGAAGGGCGGGCGGCGTGAGGCCAGCCCCGGAGGCCACTTCTCTCCCGACTGCTCCGAAGCCTGACTGGCACCACGTTAAATGCCGTGAGGCCGCATCTTGCTGTGAAATGTCCCCGCGACCTCGACGTGCTGTGCCGTCGCCCCACGGGGGAGGGGTCGGCCAGACCCACCGACCTGACGCCCTACTGGACGCGAGCCCCCACATGCCGGGCGGCCTGGTGTGGACTGGCCCTTTCACCCGAACTCAGAAGGGAAGGCGCCGTCTTCTCAGCTCGGGGTCCAGGGCCGCACCCGGACAAGGCCTGGCCCGCGCTCCTGGCCTCCCGAGGAGTCTGGAGAGTGAGGAGCAGGCCGGTGGCTGCCATGGCCTTGCGGGGGGCGGGAGGGCCCAGCAGGCCCCTCCAGAGTGGGGTTCTGATGCCCGGCCCCTCCCTGCGACCCTCGGGGGCTCGGAGACCCCCGTCTACCCCGACTGCTAATGTGACTTGAACCGTGTGGGACTCTCTTCTCGTAACTGTCTCCTGTCGCTCCCCGCGTGGGCCGCCCTGGACTCCAGGCGCCGGGCCGGGGACTGCGCACTTACCCGGCACACTGGCCTCCTGCCCAGAGGCGTGCCCGGCCAGTGGGGGCAGCGAGCGAGCGAGCGAGCCATGGCCGTGCTGCCCTGAGTTACGCAGCGGGGGCAGCTGACCCCTGGGGGCTGTGACTCCAGGCGTTAAGAGAAGTCACTGACCCCCTCACCTCCTGCTGAGGCCGACAGCGACTCGTGTGACCGTGTCAGGCCCCCACCCCCTGTCCCGCCACGGGCTTGCTGCGTCTCCTCCGCCCTGGGGTGCGGCTTGCAGTGCGGGTTGCGGGTGCGGTTGGCCGGAGACCTGGGCTGTCCGGTGGGCTCCCCGGACAGGGCCCGAGAGGGTGACATCGGGGCACACTGCTCTGGCCCCCCCACCGCCCCGCCGGGCAGGTGGCCGTGGCGGCAGGCCCGGCTCTGCCGTCGCTGCGCGCTCAGCCCCTGCACGTGCTCCTGGCCGCGGTCGCCCACAGCCGTCACCCTCACTTCATCTTGATTTATTGTCGGGCCTAATGAGTTTTCGGAGCCGCCATCTCCCAGGGCCGGGCGATCAGTCAGGAGCAGGCTGGTGATCTCTGCTCCTCCAGCATCGGGGAGGAGGGGCACAGAGGGTCCCGGGCAGGGCAAGGCTGGCAGTGGGGACCTCGCTCGTCCTGGCGCCCCCAGTGCCAGGGCCCCTCAAGGTCACGGCCATCCGTCTCCTGCTTCCTCGCCCTCCCTCCTTGCTCTCTGTCCCCGCTGCAGCGCCCTGTTTAGGGATCTCCGGTCTCTTCTGAACTTGCTGACTCGGAGACTACCCTCCCTCCTTCTCCACCCCACAAGTCATAGCCCAGCGCCCGGGGTGGCTGGGGGCACCCAGAGTCCCTGCCTGTCCCCCAGGTTGGCTGGGGCTCATCCTCAGGGACCGCCCTCACCTGCACCCCCAGCCCAGGCTGCACCCCTCCAGGCAGACAGGCCTCGTGCCCCTGGGGAGCGCCCCAGCTCAGAGGCTGCTCTTTACCCTGCTGCTTTGAAACACGTCCCGTCCGCAGCACGACACCTGCTGCCCGGGCGCGGCCCTGTGCGGCCTGGGGCGGGGAGTGCGGGCACAGGATCCGCCTCTGGACTTGAAGGCAGGCAGGGCAGGCCCTGCTGGCCTTCCCCGGCCTACTGGGGAGCTGCGAACCCATGAAGCAGCCACTTTGAATGCCTGGACGCGTCTCCCAGATGCCTCTGGCATCTTTGTTCCTGGACAGCAGCAAACCTGCAGCCCTTGGGGGTGGCTTTGGGCTTGGAAATAGACTTCTTTTTGGAAATGGATGTGTTGGATTAAGAGAATGAGGTGGGCGGCTGTGCTAGCACCGGGAGGTAATGGCACCGCGGGGGCAAGCTAATGATAGCTGGGAAACTAGTTTTTTAATCACCTGTTGTAGCCGTGATTGTGCGGCCATTCTGAAAGTTCTAGAAAATGTCCGACATCGACAGAGGCAGCAACTCGGAGAACTCTCGGTGGGCACCCATCAGGGGCAGGGCGCACGCAGGCACTGGCTTCCAAAACTCAGCCCTGTTTTGCTTCCTCACCACAAGGGAAGTCTCTGGGTGGCTAGTCTTGAAGTCAGCAAACCAGTTTCCACCTGCGTTTCTTACCCCTGGAAACTGAGGGCTGAGGAGGAGGACGGGCAGGGGCGCCCCTGCCCCAGCCTGGGGCTGAGAGCCACGGCGAAGAGGCGCTGACAACCAGCTTGCCTGCCCCCCTCCCTCCCTGGGCCTGAGACACGCAAACCAGGATCCTCCGCGCCTCTCTGCATCGTGCCAGCCCTGGCCCAGGTTGGGAGCAGTGCCAGGTCACAAGGTGACACCCCGAGATGGTAGCGGCACAGCAGGGTTGGAAGCCGGAGGCAGGTGCCCCCAGCCCCCACCCCTGCCCTGACCCCATGCCCGGCCAGAGGCGCCGGACTGTCAGCTGCAGTGTCTGGAGCAGCTAATCACCAGGCACCTCAGGGCCCTGCCCGCCAGCTGTCGCATCCTGGCCCCCTGCTCCGTTCTGCCGCTTCCTTCGTAACCCTTTCTAGCCCGGGACAGCTCGCGGCCCAGGGACTCCCCTCCCTCACATCCTGCCCTGCAGGCTCCCTGCGGAGCCTCTGCCACACAGCTCTCTGCCCTGCACACCCCTCCGCACTGCAGGGGTCCTCGGGCCATGCCCCAGGGGGCGGGAGGCCCAGCAGTGCCCTGTCACCCCCACCTACACCCCTTGAGGGTTAAGCTGGAGACAGCTCCCGGCTGAGACCTCCAGGGAGGAGCTGGGCCGCTGCGTTCCCCCTGACTGACCAGAGCTGGGAAGATTTGCGATGTCCCCGAGCGGCCCTCCGAGCCAGGGCTGGAGAGTCGGAAACAAATCACCCTCTTCCTGGCAATCCCCACCTGCTCACTGGCACCCGCCCACCCGCCCCCAGCGCTGATTAAAAGTAGTAGGCGGCGTTTCCGCCCACCCCACTCCCAAGGGCCCGTGGTGGGGAGACAGCTGGAGTCCCAGGACAAAGGCCTCTTCCTTCCAGGGAGCAGGGAGTGTGGTGTGGCCTCAGGGGTCCATGGGGAGACCCCAGCCTCCCACCCAGGTTGGTGGGTTCTCCCAGGAGGAGCCCTGAGCCTCCGACGTGGGCAGCGACCTCTTCCGGCCACGGCTCCCGCACGCTGGCGGGCTGCTGACCAGGAAATGTCCAGTGTCACGTGGCTCTTACCTGCGGGGTGCAGCACAGGCTAGGGGGGCTGTCAGTCTGGCTTGAGCAGAAACCACAGGGGGGCCCAGTGACGGGGTCCTGGCAGTCTGCGTGTGCTGAGCGGCTAGTAGTGGGAGTTCTGGGTCCAGGGGTGAAGGGCGCTGCTCGCCCTTCGGGCGCACACCCCGTGCAGGGTCTCTGCTCAGCCCCGTCCTCAGGTGCCAGCCCCTGCCAGCCAGAGCCCTGTTTGCACTGAACAGACAGTCCCTCCCTGTCCCTTAGCTGCACCGCCAGGCCCAGGAGGACAGAGCCGTGGCCCAGCTTCTCCCAGCACTGGCCGCAGGACGTCCTGACTGGTGCAGATGCTCTGGGCACAAGGGGATTCTCCTGCCAATGCCCTGCGCCCCTGCCCCCTCCAAGCCCCCCTGGCATGTCCTTCAAACCAAGGGAGGGGCTCCTGAGGGCAGCCTGCCCCTGCTGGGAAGCTAGCGGAGCCACACCCACCCCAAGGACGCCTGGGGCTGACCGGGGAGCTGGGCAGCGCCTGGCAGGGGTCCGCGCCCTGAGAACACGGCCCAGGGTCGCCTTGCGGTGGCCCCGCACAGCCGTCCTCTTGCGCCGCCCCCTCCCCAGGAGAGCCCCTTCTGGGGCGCGGTGAGCGGACCCCAGAGGGAGCCTTGAGGTCCGGCCTCGGCCGACCTGCCCCAAAGTGAGGCCACCGGGGTTACGTCCGTTGCTTTGCAGTCCTCTCTCGGGGCTCCTGTCCCTCGGCGGGGGCCCCCAAGCCAAACACTGTCGGGGTGGGCGGCACCCTCCTTCTGCTGGCTGACGCCCCCTCCTTTTCCAGCCTTCGCCATCATGATCGTGCTGGCCTTGGTGCGCATCGGGCACGGGCACGGGGAGGGGCACCCGCCCCTGGCCAACCTCTCGGGGGTCCGGAACCTGTTCGGGGTGTGCGTCTACTCCTTCATGTGCCAGCACTCGCTGCCGTCCCTCATCACGCCCGTGTCCTCCAAGCGCCACCTGACGCGGCTGATCCTCATGGACTACGTGCTGATCCTGGCCTTCTACGGCCTCCTCTCCTTCACGGCCATCTTCTGCTTCCGCGGCGACAGCCTCCTGGACATGTACACCCTGAACTTCGCGCGCTGCGACGTGGTGAGCGTGGCCGCCGTGCGCTACTTCCTGGGCCTCTTCCCCGTGTTCACCATCAGCACCAACTTCCCCATCATCGCCGTGACGCTCCGCAACAACTGGAAGGCGCTCTTCCACCGCGAGGGGGGCACGTACCCCTGGGTGGTGGACCGCGTGGTGTTCCCCACCATCACCCTGCTGCCCCCGGTGCTGGTGGCCTTCTGCACCCATGACCTGGAGTCCCTGGTGGGCATCACGGGCGCCTACGCAGGCACGGGCATCCAGTACGTCATCCCCGCCTTCCTGGTGCTCCTCTGCCGCAAGGACTCCCAGCTGGCCTTCGGCCACGGCGCGGCCAACAAGCACCGCTCCCCCTTCCGGCACACCTTCTGGGTGGGCTTCGTGCTGCTCTGGGCCTTCTCCTGCTGCTTCTTCGTCACCGCCAACATCGTCCTCAGCGAGACCGACGTCTGATGGCAGAGCCAAGATCTCTTGCCTCCCGCCCTCTGGGAAGGGGCCCTCTGCCTCGCCAGCCAGGGGTCTTCCCCGCCCCCCGGGGCTGCCCCCGGCCGGCTGGGCTATGCAGTCCGGGCCCGAGGCTGCTCCAGATTCCTGGACTCGGCACCTGAACTGCCCCCTCTGCTTCGGAGCCCCACACAGCCTCCTCCCTGCCCAGGTGGGGACCAGTCCTGGCACTGCCTCTATTTATACCAGACCCCGTGTTGCCCTCCGCCTCCCTCCCAGGTCCTTCCCATCCCTGTCTGGGGGATCCCCCCTCAGAGCTGCTGTCTCCTCAGGGCAAACCCCAGCCCTCCCCCTGCTCCCCGTCAGCAGGCCTGTGGCCGCAGGCCTGCCTCCCCGTGTTGCTTCTAGATGAGGGTCTGGCCAGCCCCGAAGACAAGAACAGGAAATGCTAATCGGTACCAGAAACCCCCAGAGCCGTGAGGGCCCTGGCCTGGGCACAACTCCCTTCTGGCTCCTGAGGCCACCCTGACTTGGGGGGCAGGCAAGACACAACAGCCCCGTGCTGGGTTTGCAGCCTGGAGCTTCGGACCCCAAAGGCACGGTCCTCTGCTCTCCTGACTGCCCACCGGGTCCTCGGGGCCTCCTGCAGTGCAGGGGGCTGTGTGGGGGCCCAGAGGACTGCCCTCACCGACCGCCACAGTGGCCTGGCAGGCCTGGGCACGGAGCGGCCAGCCCAGGGTGCCCGCCCTGAGAGGTCGGGCGTGAGGCAGTGGCCGGGCTGTGGGTGCTCAGTGTCCACACTCCGGGGCCCTTGGGTGGCATGGGGCGAAAGGAGCCTCAGCCACCGTCCCCTCGAGGCCCGGCCCACCCCCGGCCCCCGCTCACAGTCACACATGCACCTGCGGCCAGCCTGCCGTGGCCACCCGGTGCCCAGCGAACTGCATTTTCAATGTGCCTTCTCCCGCTTCGGGACCCAGGGTCCTCCTGGCTTGGCCGGCCCTGGGTCTGTCCCCACCTGTCCTGTAGCCCAGCGCAGGGGACAGGAGCTGCCTCTCTGGGGTGGGGGGTCAGCACCGTGCCCCTCCCTCTTGATTTCAGTGCCTTGCTCGACCCTCGGCCACCTCCTCCTGCCTCTCACCATCTTCACACTTCGGACAGAGCGGTGATGGCAGGGCCGCAGCGGCCTCGGGGCCATGTGAAGAGAAGCCCCCACCCCGGCCCACCGCCCAGCCGGTGGGACCCCCCACAGCCTCATCAGCCGCCGTCTGCTCCCCTCTTGTCCCGCGTCTTCAGTTCTCCCCACTGTGCCCACGTGTCCTTGTCATCCACTGAAAATAGATGCCCTTCCCCACCTGCTATGTGGCTCCTTCCCAGGCGGCCCAGCTCCGGGGCGGGCAGAGGAGGGAAGAATCCACAGTGGTGTGGAGACAGGCGAGAAAAGGAAGACCTGGCCCGGCCCCCTGTGTCTGCCCTGCCCGCAGCTGCCCGGCTGTTTGCGGGAAACTCAATTAAAACATCTGTACTCGCCCTTCTCCAATTACACTCCCCCTTAAGGACAGAGCAAATTAAATCATCCTGCCACCCCAGGCTCCCATCCAAATTTTGGACTCAAATGTATCAGCATCATGAGGCCCAGGTTGATTTATGGGACAATGTGGAGACTCAGCGGAGACGCTGGTGCCCGTGTCCCCTCCACCTCCCAGCAGGGCAGCCCTAGTCCTGGGGGCGTGGCCCGAGGCCACCGAGTCCCTGCTGGCGAGCGGGGCCTCTCCAGGGCCACCCTCTGGCTCTGCTCCTGGGTGCTCGCCCGCTGACTCCCGCCAGAGGTCAGGGAGCTGCGGCCAGGCGAGAGGACCCCAACCATAGACGCACCCCAGGCCACCTGCCCTCACCCGTGCGTCCAGCACATTCGGCGGCGTCTCCGCCAACCTGAGCCGTGAACTAGGCGGATCGTGGTTTGGTCTCTGTTTTACAGACGGGTCCCCTGAGTGGTGACCAGAGGGCAGAAGAAGATGCCAGCCCAGCCTGGCCCAGTCCAGGTGTCACGTGGAGGGGAACGTGAACTCGTGGCGTCCACCTGACCTCCTTCCGCACTGCCCCAGCCTGGTGCCAGGGGTGGGCCAGGTCAAGGTGCCGGTCGCCTCTGCCTCTTCCCAGCACTGGAGCCCACGGGCCACTGTGCCAGCAGCTCCTGGCTGTCCCCTCGCCCGAGGCAGAGCGGTGGCTCCAGGCTTGTGGACGGGCAGATGGCAGGTGACAGGCTGCGGGGCACTGCTGAGTGATGGAAGGTGGGCCGTGGGCATCTTGCCGGGCCGTTAGCCACGCAGCTGTTCTCACCGCACGGGGCCGGGAGCAGCCTCGGCAACAGGCAGCAGAGGAGAGTGGTGGGGAGGACGCAGCGGCCCCCCCCCCTTGTGGGGAAGCTACCCAAGGGGAGGAGCCCAGCCCCGCGACACCAGGCCCTAGGGCGGCAGGTGAAGGGCAGGTGAAGGCTGAGGCCCGGCCTCCAGGGCCAGCTTGCTGAGGAGGGGCCGCCGGGCCAGGTCGGGCTGGCGGCCACTGAAACAGTCTCGGGAGAGCAAGCCCCAAGGCTGCAGCTTTGCGATGCTTCTCCTGGGGCCTGGAGCTCGCGGCGCGGACTGGAAAAGGGGAGGAGCAACAGCTGCCGATGCCCGGATGTGCTTATACCTGGGCAGCGGGAGTTAGGGTCCAGAGTGCGGCCCAAGAAGCCAGGCCTGCCCTGCAGGCAGCCTCCAGACACCGCCTCCGTCTGTAACCAGGGCAGTGGCGCGGGGCTCTGCGCTTGGTGCCTGGCACCGGGGGTCAGTAAACCCCAGGTCCTGAAGCCTGGTGTCCCCGCCACCTGCCCGCTGGCCGCGCCGGGAGCTGCACTCTCCTGCTGACGCGGGGCCCTGGTCCAGTTTCTAGTAGCCAGTGCCTGTAACAATCCAGAAGCGGGGGTGACCTGGACTCTTCAGGGGCTGGAAGGCTGGGGCAGGGGTGTGGCCTCTTTCCCCAGCTCCCCCAAACAGGACAGCCTCCCCTTTCAAAGAGCAGGACTGATGGGGAGACTGGACAGCTTGGGAGCTGGGACTGGGGCCCAGGTATCCTGGCTGAGGACTGTGCTCCCCCCAAACACCCCGCTCCTGGGGGAAAGGTGGTGTGTGGACCCGGAGCTGCTCAGCTCATAGCAGGCAGGAGACACTGGAGGGCAGCGGTGGGAAGGAAGGGGGGAGCTAGTGAGAATTTCTTCCTCGTGGAGACCGGGGCACCACGTCCTGCACCCCACCAAAAGAAAGCACCCACATTTAGGTGCCCTGCTCTGCCACACAGGCCGTATTTGTGGCGACGGGGCACGTGCACCTCACCGCTCTGCCGTGGGCTCGCTGCCATCCCCGGTAACGCGGGGGCCCCCTTGGCCTCCCTCCGCAGGGTGAGGGATAGGGCTCTGGCCCTGCAGGATGTCCTCCCTGCCCCCCATTCCCACAACTCACTGCTCCCCAGGATATATTCCTAGAGAAAGAGGGAGCAGCCAAGAGCCTGGCCTGGGAGAGGACGGCCCCGCCTCGGCGCCAGCCCGCAGCTGCTCGCTTCGCACTCGGCTTTTAATTCTCTTTCCAGTTCTTGGTTATTAATGATCTTGGGCGGCGAGAGCTCCTGGCCTCACCTGCTGTCGCCGCTCCCCGGACGGCTCTCAGACCCTGACCGGGAGCCAGCGGGCGGGCCCGGGCTGGCGGCCAGCAGGTCACCCCCTCCCAGCAAAGGTGGCCAAGGTCAGCCCCCGCCTGCACTCCGGCTCACCTGCTGAGCAGCTCCCCTCCCCACCCCCCGGGGCCCTGACCCTGCACCTGGAGCCCTGAAAACCCACAGAACTGAGAACGTGAGATTATCACGGACGGGGCCGCCCACTCAGCCGAGACTGACGGGGGCCGGAAAGGCCCCTCTCCTCCAGCTCAGCAGCCTCGGGCCAAAGCCAGACAGGAAAGCGCCAGCGTTCGCGGCCTGCTCCCGGGAGTGGCATCGGGAGATGAGAGGGGCCCCGGCTCCCCGGGAACCAGCAGGAGCAGTGGGAGACGAAGGCACGGGGCTGCGCGTGGCGTTGGCGCCTGCTCTGTCTGTCATGGCCACCTGCCATGTCTGCCCTGCCTCAGCCCAACAGGTGAAGGACAGCGGGGTCTCGCACCCCACACGCTGGGAGTGAGTCAAGGGCCCGAGGTCCTGACGTCAGATTTGTGGGAGGAACAGAAGGGGGTTGGCTGCAGCGACTCTCGCCTGGGGCAGTCACTGCAGACACATAAGCACTGGAAGTGGTTACTGAGGCCGCCTTTGTGGGTGTCCTGGGACGTGCCGGGGTCCCCGCGTGCAGATGAAGGTCTGAGACGGCGGGCACGGCCTCTGGCCTGGGCTGGCGCCCCCCGAGGAGCCCTGGCACCGGCCAGCCTGAGCCCTACCCAACCCCGGCGACCTCCCAGGCCGCGAGCCAGCAGGCCGTCTGAGCCGTGGCCCCCGACGCAGGCCTCCCTCCGCGTGGCCGCAGGACACTGCCGGGCTACCAGGTGGGCCGCTGGTGGGGCGGGGCACCCAGAGCCCCTGGCAGGAGCCGCTACTCAGGGAGGCTGCAGGGTGAGCCCCCTCCGTCCCCTCCCGAGGCCTGGTGCTGAGCACATCTGTCACATCCAGCGCTGGGTGGGCAGGAGCTGGCCCTGAACACCAAGTGGCTTCTGCTGCCGGAGCCCTCTCGGCCTCACCTCCCCTGCTGCCCCCAAGGGAGTTGCCCTCCTGCCTGGGCTGATCCCGACGCCCCGTGGCTGAGATGTGCTGAGATGTGCCCCGTCCGGGGCTGCGAATGAGATAGCCAGGGCAGTTAGAAAAGGGCTGTTTAATGTCCCGGCTCTGAGAAGACTCCGCCGGCGGAGCCAGGAGCGGGACAGGCCTGTCCCGCCAAGCACCCGCCTCTGCACCCCCACACCAGGCCCCGCAGCCACGACCAGGGACTAGGGAGCCCGTGGGCCTGTCCCCACCACTGCTCGTGACTCCAGGCCGGTGGGAAGGGCCCTGCGTGGGAAGGGGACAGCAAGAGCCCAGCCTGCACCGGGACCCAGGCTGCCGAGGTCACTGACGACCGTGGAAGATGTCACTTGTCACCGAAGCCCCGTGGTCAGGCCTTCATGGCACAGAGTGCCAGGCGGAGAACCGGCCGTCCGGGAACCAGCGCGGCTGCCACCTCACACTTCGGACTCCAGGCTGGAGATCCGCCTCCAGGTGCAAGGCCCAGAGTAGCTGTGCACCCCACAGGCCCCCTGGCTGACGTCGTCCAGTCCCCCACTGTCCCTGTAGCCTGGGCTCAGCCTCAGGGTCCTGCTCCTGTGCCCTGGTGGTCCCCAGGCCCCAGGGAGCCAGGGGCCAAGGCTGGCACAATGTGGGGGGTGATGGCAGACAGCGCCCCAGCAAAGCGGCAGGTGGGCGTGGAGGCAGGCGTGCTGTCTGTGCGGCCAGGCGGGGGCCCCAGCCCACCCGTCCTGGCAGGCCTCCCAGTAGGACGGCAGCTGCATCGACTGCGCCTGTGCCAGATGCCCGAAGGCCGGGCGCGCACACCTGGCAGGGAGCGAGCTGGGCCCGGTGAAGACTTCGGCCACCGAGCTGGGCAGGGAAGCGTGGCGCGGCCGCAGGCCCTGAGCCCAGGCCGCACGCAGCAGGGCCTCCCGCCCGGCCAGCTGCTCCGGCCCGAGCAGCGGCAGGTCGTCGGGCTCCGGGGGCTCCTGGAAGAGCGGAAGGAAGGGGCGCCCCGACCGGCCGGCTCGGGGAAAGGAGCTGTAGTGGCAGCGCTCGGGAGACAGGGGGCGCTCTGGGAGCGCGCGCCGCTCTGAGGCCCAAAGGTGCTGCCCACCACACCCGCCCCGCACCGCCCACCGCGCCTCCGCCTGCCGGCCAGTCACCCGGGAGACGTCGGGCAGGGGCGGCCCGGGCGTCGGGGGACGGCCCCGGAGCTGCGGAGCTTTGCGCCTCAGCACGGCACGGCCCCCCGCTAGCGGCCCCCAGCACTTAAGACTCGGCTCAGGGGGCGGGCGGGGCGTGGGTGGCCGCGGGCCAGGGCAGGTGGGCGCCGGGGACGCGCGGCGGCCGCTGCCCCAGCTCTCGATGGTGCGCGTGGCGCGGTCCAGAGAGCTGCTCACGCCCGCCGTGGTCACCATGTCGCGCGCCGCCTGCAGCATCTTGAGCACGCTGGCCTGGGCTGAGTCGGCTGTGAGGTCGGGGCTGGCCGGCCTCTGGGGACTCGCCAGGCTCTGCACCCCACCGAAGCAGCTGTAGATGCCCTGCGCGGTAGGGAGGAGACAGGCCATGAGGCGGCGTCACCCGCTCCCAGGGCCGCCCCGCCCCCACCAGCCCGGGCGCCCTGCGTCCCAGGAGCAACTAACTTGTGCCCTAGTGAGTGCGCCCGGCGCAGTGAGTGTGCCCGGCGCAGTGAGTGTGCCAGGCATGGGCTTCCAGGGAGCTTTCCTAGATTCAGAACCGGGTCAGCGCTGCCCCTAAGTACCGCCCACAGCAGGCGAAGGGCCTGCCCCTCATCTGAGTGGTGGGGCAGTGCCCGCACCAACCCCTGGGCCCTCGTGTTCTTATCTGTGGACCAGCCAGCGGCCAGCTCTGACTCTGCCCTGGTGCCCTCCTGGAGGCTGAGCCCGGCTAGGCCTGGCCGGGCACCCACCCTGCTGAAGGCCAGCAGGAAGTCCAGGCGGGGCGTGTTGGGCACCGAGTGGCGCAGCTTCCAGTAGACCAGGTGCTCCCAGGCGAAGACGAGGAGGGCCAGCCCCATGGCCACGAGCAGCATGTAGAAGACGCCCGCCATGTTGTCGATGTCCAGCTTGCTGCTCATAACCTCGTTCTTCTCGTTCTGGCAGATCCCCGAGAGCCAAACCGTCTCCAGCTTCTGTGTCTCCCCTGGGAGGAGGGGGTGACCTGGCTCAAGAGGGAGGCCCCCAGTGCTCACCACGCCTGGGTGGAAGAAGGTCTGGGGCCAAGGCGTGGGCCCCTTTGGGACCTGTCACGGGGCAGGGGAGCGCGGCTGAGCAGGGAGAAAGCAGGACGCGGCGGGGTGGGGGGGGAGGCTCTGACGAGCTCGCCCCCCAAGCCCGGGAAATCCCTGTTAATCAGGTACATTTGATCGTTCCTTTATTCATCCAGCGCTGACTGCTCTTCTCGTGCCAGTCGTGGAGCTGGCACAAGGATCAGAGGCTCAGGAGGCCCCAGCACTCCACTCTTACCACTCCCTGACCCACACTGCGGAAATTGGCTTGTTTACCTTGCAGGGCTGGAACTCTGAGCGCCAAGCCCGCTCATCGCACACGTGAGCCCGGAAAGCCTGGGCCCCAGCTCTGGCACCAGGCAAGCCCCTGGCACTGCCCCAGGCCATCTCAATATGGAAATGAGTGGAGGGCGGGGCTTGGGGAGAAAAGAAAGGCCTCAGCTACCCCAGCCCCCACCCTGTGGCCTGAGCCCTCCCTGTCAACCCATCCCTTCCCTGCTTCTTCCAGTGCCCCCCCACTTTGCACCCCTAGGGACCTGTCCCTGCCCACAGGCCCTTGGGGCTGAGCACTGCAGCGGGGAGGTTGACTGCAGCCCACCCGGGTCTCCCAGCCCCGCACCCACCGTCCCCCAGGAACTGCAGCAGTGCCAGGTCGATGGGCCGCTTCCAGTGGGAGCCCTTCTGCATGGCGATGCCATAGCCCGTGGTGGCAAAGACCTTGCCCGAGCCGATGGTGACCAGCTTGCATCCCTCGTCCTTGCCCGCCATGTAGTTGAGGACAGCGGCGTCGTAGATGAAGGCGTCCAGCTTCCTGGGGACAGGCCGAGCCCTCGGATCAGGGAGCACGCGGGGTGTGGTGCACCAGACCTGGGGCTGAGGGGGCCTGGGCCCTGCGCACAGCCAGCGAGGTGGGCGGGCAGAGCTGCTCTGGCTCCTCGGGTCTTAAAGACCCTTCCTGCGGCTCAGGGACCCCACCGACCCTGTCTTCAGAGAGGCGGGGGAGACACCCCGCTGCCCAGCCCCTCCAACCCTATTAAGGTCACAGCCAGCACGCAACACCACGTGGTGTCCAGGCCACACGGTGGGCGTCCATTCTGCCTCAACCCTGCCCCGGGGCCCTCACACCCCCATCCCAGAAGTCCTACGGGCAGCGCCTCTGTCCCCACCTCGGGCCTCAGGAAAAGCCACAGAGCGGGGGCGGGCAGGACCCAGCACCCACCCCATTTTGAGGCTGGTGAGCGCGTCCTCCACCGAGCGCTGGTTGAACTTGACCATGTGGGTGTGCATGTCGCGATAGTTGCTGCGGATGTTCCGCTCGGTGCTGCCGTTGGGCACGGTGCCAAAGCGGAAGGGCGGGTACTGATCGTGAGGCCGCTGAAACTGCGGGCAGAGAGCAGCAGTCGCTCCAGACCCTTCCTCCGATCTGCAGGCACCGCCCACCCGTGCCCGGACCCAGCCCTGGGTCTGGACGTGCAGAGTAAGGAGAATGGGCTTAGGGGCTGGACTGTCCAGGGAACCACGTGATACAAATGGGGAAACTGAGGCCAGGACAGAGAGAGACGGGCCCGAGGCCACTCTAGCAGCGGACCTGAGCTGGCTCGTCCCCCAAGCCCGTGTCAGCAGGCTCCCCAGCCTCTCCCTGCTCCTGCCTGCAGTTCCAATTCCCAGCCGAGGCTGCCCCCGCCCTCAACACCCCCCGCCCTCCACCGCCCGAGGCCCCGGGACCTTTTTGTCACTGAGGCCTGACACGGTGTCAATGTACTGCTCCTGGATCATGAAGGCGGCCAGGTTGGCGGTGTAGCTGGCCAGGAAGATGACGGCGAAGAAGGCCCACACGAGCACCATGATCTTGCTGGTGGTCCCCCGGGGATTCTCGATGGGCACGGAGTTGTTGAAGACCAGCGCCCACAGCAGCCACACGGACTTGCCGATGGTGAACGATGGGCCCCCAGACTCTGGGGGTGAGAGGGGGACCCTGGGACTCCTCTTGCCCAGCCCAGAGGGGCCCAGGTCTCAGGCCCTCCCCCCTGCCCCCACTGAGACAGGAAGGTTCCCCGGCCAGACACTGGGGGGCAGGACTCAAGGACGGACGCCTGCTGTGCTCTTTGTTCTTGTCAGGCTGGTAAATACGGGGCTAAATAAACCCGACGCTGGGCCCAGACACCCGCCACCGCGAATTGCCTTGGTCCACAGTGTTCTCTTTCACTGACTGCCTTCCTGAGCTGTCTCTCTGCAGACCTCGAGGCCAGGCGGGGTCAGGCTGGAGCTGTGGGCGCACGTCTGCGCCCCGCCCACCCTCTAGCTGGTCTCAAGCCCAGCGCGCCCCCAGAACTGCGCCGATCAGTGCCAGCAGCCAGAAGCGGCGCGCCCAGCTGGGCCGTTTAGCCCGGGCACGCTCCGGGCCTTCGCACCCAGCAGCAGTCATGCCCTGTTCTCAGCCCTGCACCCCACACCTCTGCGGACCCCCGCCCGCACCCCAGGAGCCCTGGTGGAAGGGGGTCTCCCTGCAGCTCCAGTTCTCGCTCTGCCGATTCTCAGGAAAGGCCCTCACTCTACTCTCGGCCCCGACCACATACTCAGGGCCGGGGGTTTTCTTTTGGGGAGTCAGCCTGGGCCGGGGCTTCTGGGGCCCAGCAGGTGAAGGGGCGCCAGGGACCGGGTGAGACGCTCCCCCCCCCGTTACAGCGTGCCCCGCGGCACCTGCTCCCCCGCTGTCCCGGGTGGGGACCCTGTACACACACACACACACACACACACACACACACACACACACACACGCCCGTAGCCCCGGGGCCCCTCCTTGGGCTGGCGCGCACTCACTCTTGCCGCTAGTCAGGTTCTGGTTGTAGCTGACGGGGCTGAAGTACTCGAACATGAAGACGGTGATGGCCACCACGGCAAGGCACATGACGAACATCATCACCCACACCGCCGGGCTGTAGGGCTCTGAAACGGGGGCCGGGGGGCGCGCTCAGAGGCCTCACGCTGCCCGGGCCCTCGCAGGTGGCACCACGGACAGACAGGGGGCCCCGTGGGCTCCAAGTCCCCTGGGCACTGAGCTGCACTTAGCATGCTGGGTCTCCCTGCCCCGCCTCGGCCCCATCCTGGACCTCACTCCCCCTCTTCCCCGCATTTCCTCTTGATACCCCCCCCCCAGGTCACCTCTTCCCTCTCCACTCCACTCACCTGCAGCTCAGGCCGGGGCCCTGAGGGCCCACCCCGCTCCCGTGCCACCCCAGCTCCTCGCCTCCACCTCCTGGCCCCTCCACCCCAGAGCCAGTCCTGCCACCCCAGGCCGCACCCAGGAAAGCAGAGGGGGAGACGGTGCCATTGCTTCGCGCCACCATCACGCTGATGCCCGTCTCCACGAAGGGCACAGAGAAGTCCACGATCTCGGAGCGTTCCTCGTTGATGGTGAGGGAGCCGATGGCCATGTCCGCCCGCTTGTAGTACACCTGGGCAGGGGCGAGCTGCACTGGCGCAGGGCTGGGGGGCTACCCCCCCAGCCCCTCCAGCCTCCCCGCCCCTCCCAGCAGCCACCAGCTGAGTCTGGGCCCTCAGAGCTCCCCTTTCAGTACTGGGCACCCCACGGTGACCGCCGCTGAAAAACCACTCTTCCCTGCCAGCAGGGGGAGCCCAGGAGCTGGGGAGGGGTCCCCAGGCACAGGAAGATTCTGGGGCTGGCGGGGGGCTGCACAGGGCCTGAGGCACAGGTATGGGCCCGGCAGATCTCCGGGGTCACCTACCTCCCCGATCATGCCGTTCCACACGCCTCGCACCCGCTTGCCATGCTTGCCATTGGTCACCAGGTACAGGTCATAGGAGAACTTGACCACCTTGGCCAGCTTCTTGAGGATGTCGATGCAGAAGCCCTTGCAGCAAAGCTTGGTGTAGGGGGCTGCGTCACCACTGCGGCCGCAAGACACCGCTGGAGTCAGAGCTGGCCCCACCCCAGACCCAGGCAGGAGGCCCGAGCACCAGCTGTCACGCGGCAGCGGGTGTTCGCACCTGGTTCGCACCCACCTGAAGGTGTGGTTGCTCTGCCTGCGGCAGGGCACGGTGTTGGGCACACAACCGCCCGTGCCTGGGTCGGGGCTCTCCACGATGACAAAGGGCCTCTCCTCCAGCGTGGCCACCGTCAGGTGCCGGCTGTCCACCACGGGCTGCAGGGAGGCGCTGTAGCGAGGCCAGACCGGGTACTTCATGTGCAGCACACCACGGTCCCAGCGCCCCACCTGTGGAGGGCAGCTGGCCTCAGTCCCCACCTTTGGCTCCAGTGCCCACACCCTGCAGGCAGTGCCTCTGGGTGCCACCTGCCAGGGCCATGTCCCTCTCCCTCACCTAGGGACGCTTGGGCCAGGACAGCAGAGCCAGGGGCCAGAGCATTTGGAGGACAGGATTGTGGGGCGAGGGGGCAGGCCTGGGCCAGTAAGGGGGGCTCTCTGCAGCCTCCGCCCAGCCACCACGCTTTCCAGTCCAGGCTCTGCTGCTGTCGACCCGCAGCCTCTTCCCAGAGCCCAGGCCTGAGCCTGTTTCACCCTCGTTCCCCCGACCTTCATGTAAACTCCTCAGCCCAGCACCTGAGGCCCACTCAAGTCCAACTGACCTCCATCACCCTGCCCTTCCTCCTCCATCCCCACACCCCCAAATATATCAACTTGAAAGGCACCGCGCCCTCCTGCCCCTCTGTCTCTACCAGAATAGTGTCCCTTTCTGGTGGGCTCCTACTCAACCCTCCAGAGCCCGACCCAAATGCTCAACTTCGTGAAGCCTTCCCCAGTTT
The DNA here is from genome assembly GCA_004024925.1 of Scalopus aquaticus. Classification (NCBI taxonomy): domain Eukaryota; kingdom Metazoa; phylum Chordata; class Mammalia; order Eulipotyphla; family Talpidae; genus Scalopus; species Scalopus aquaticus. The sequence goes on along the minus strand of PVIJ01005754.1, from coordinate 33,268 downwards.
CACCCTTTGCAGCCAGAACTAATCCCTGCTCCTCCCCTCCTGTGACCCTCTGCAAACACTCGACGCAAGCTCCAGTCTCCTCGAGTTCTGTTTGTTTACATGTCCATCTGGCCAGCACAGCTAGGAGTTGCTCCCCAGGGGCACGGCTACGTGATAAGGATGCTGGGTAAGTTCTGTGGCTGGGGGAGGTCGGAGCATTTGGAGCCCAAAGCAGAGGGACCTCACCACTCCCCACCCCGGGGGCCTGGAAGGCTCCCAGCAGATGAGAAGGTTCAGGAGACGCCTGAGGTGGGGCTGGATCAGGGACAGCTCCGGGCACACGGGAGACTGGGGACAAAATGAGAGGAAGCTGTGGCCCCTGGGCTCACCCACTTCTCACCATCTCCCAGAGGCGGTGCCGATTGAGGGCGATCACCACCATGGTGGGCTGGACCAGGTACCCGCCGGGACTGAAGGAGAAGTCGTGGCCCTCCCAGGTGACGTTTAGTAGGTGTCTGCAAGGGGGAACAAGCCGGGGTGTCCCCTCAGCCTTGCCCAAGCCAGCCACCCCCTCCCCACCTTCTGTGTCACTGCTATGGACAGCGGCAGCAGTGTGGACTCAGCACAAAGGTGTCCTGTGCCCCGTACTGACACCCCCATCCTCACCACACCCCTCTTCTTTCAGGTGAGGCACTGAGGCCCAGCGAGGTGAGGTAGCCTGGCCCCAGACGCACGGGTCATGGAGTCCGAGCTCACTATCATCCAGGCCCCCCAAAGTGCCCCCCCTTATTCCCCTGCCCGGAAGGGCACCCACCTGTAGAAGGCCTCCCGGGAAGGGCTGACCGGCCCAGGATGGCTGCGGCAGTCCCCAGCCGGGGTGGGTAAGGTGCCGTGCTGGCGCTGGTAGCCGTGCGCGCCCAGGGCCAGGATGGCCACGCCGTCCCGAACCTTCTGGCGCAGACTGAGGCGCCAGCTCTCGGTGACGACGCTGATGAGGCCCACGGGGAAGGCAGCGGGAGGCGCGTCGGTGCTGCCCAGCGCCAGGTTGGGCACCAGCCACACGTGCCCGGGCCCCACCAGGCCGGCCTGCGCCGCCTCGGCAAAGAGCACCTCGGCCTCCTCGCGCGAGCAGTAGGCCACCAGCACCGGCGCGTCGATCTGGCGGAGCAGGCGCTGGGTGCGCGCACGGGGCCCGCCGGGGCCCAGTTCCAGCGTGAGCACGTCCAGCAGCCGCCAGCCCACGTAGCTGGCGTCGGCGACGGCGCGCACGCCCTCGAGGAAGAGCGCGTGGCCGGGGTGCAGGCTGGTGATGACGGCGAAGGCGCTCCAGTCGTATTCCTCCAGCACCTTGAACAGCACCTGCAGCTGCTGCTCCAGGGACACGCCCAGCTGCAAGAAGGCGGAGCCCGGGTCCTGGGGGCGGGGCCGAGGCGGGGCCTGAGCTGGGCGGCGCGAGCCCCAACTTCTGCTCCCAGGGCCACCCACTCACCCCACCCCCACCCCTGCGCCCGGGCGGCGGAGGCTGTGCGTCGGGGAGACCCCGCCCCTCTCCGCTTCCCTCCGGCCCCGGACGTGGTTCCTCACCCCTGCAGCCCGCTGGAATCACTTGGAGGGTTTTTAAAATCCTCTTGCCGGGTTCCCACCCCACCCCACCCCACCATGAGGGACCGCAAACCAGCTGCCCGCGTCGCCTGGGGACTTGGGAAATAGATTCGCGCGCCTCGCACACCCACAGGATCAAAAACTCTGGATGGCGCCCAAGAATCTGTATTTTAAGAAGCTCTTCACGTGATTCTCGAGCCCGCTACTCTGGAGGCGCTGCCTCAGGCCCCTGACTCCGAATCTCAGAGACGCGACGCCGGGCGGGTGTTTTCTAAAGCACCGTGAGGGCTGGGCAGCACCGCCAGAGAGCTAAGTCGGTGACTAGGAACGCACCGCCCTGCACGGAGCCGCCCTGGGTGAGAGAGCCCCTCCCCTCCTCTGCCACCGTCAATGCCCAGGGCACTGCTAGGTCAGCCCGAGTTATCCCGTCCCCTCCTAAGTGTGGTCTCCCTGCGGCCACTCGCAACCTCCCTCCACCCCCGAACCCCGACAAGATTGCCCCGTCCTCATCTTTTAAAAAGGCAAATCAGGGCAAACTGCAGCACCAGTAACCCAGGTCCTTCAACAAATTGCAAGAAAAAGAGCGCGAGATGGAGGGAGGAGCCTAGAGGGAGAGGCTCAGAGCTCTATCTACCAAATCAGCGGCGTGAGGGGACCTAATTTGGCTCCCGATTCAAGCAGAGAAACTAAAAAAGAAACATTTATGACATTTATGAGACAAAAGGGAACATTTGATTACTGGCTGGATATTTGGTGAGGTTAAGGAATTTTTATTAATTTTGAGATGTGATGATGTATGCTTTTCTTTGGAAGCCCTGTCTGCTAGAGCCGGTCCTGAAATATTTAAGGATGGAGTAACCCAGCAGAGGGAGGCGCCGGCGGGGCGAGGGTGGGGAAGCGCCCAGAGCGGCAGGTGTGGGGTCACCCTGCGCGTGTGAGCACTCTCAAGAGTCCTCCGTAACAGACGATAATCGCAAAAGAAAGGCGAATCAAACCAACCCAGATGTCCCCTCAGCGCGCACTGGGGAGAATCCGAAGGGCTTCCCCGGTGCTGGGAGCCGCCCCTCCCTCTCCAGGCTCCAATTTCCCAGAAACTCCCAGGGCCTCCCAAGTCCAGCAGTCCCGCCAACTCCCGCTGCCCTGACGGCTCCTGTGGGTCTCCCTGACCAGCCCGCCACTCAAATAAGGGCCCCTAGACTCCCTGGGCGCTGCTGGTGTTTTCCTTCTGAGAACTTTCCAGAGCAGCTGTGAGCGGGGCTGAGTGCGCAGAGAATCTCCTCCCAGGGGACTGCGAGTTCCGGGAGGCCACGTCCTCCCTGCCCGGCCAGTGGCCACCAGCCGCAGTGCTCTCCCCGGCAGGTGGACTGGTTCAGCCCCCTGCCCGGCCTGGCCCTCGGCACTCCGCGTGCAGCCTGACCGCGGAAGGCCGGGGAGCGGAGAGGTGGGCCAGGGTGCCCCCCTCATCCAGACACAGAGGTGAAAGCCGCCCAAAAGTTGATCTCCTAGAACACAGCATCATTCCCACAGCTTTATCCTCCCTCACCGCGTCTCCCTCGGCCCCCACCACCTTGTGGGGCCCACCCCAGTTTCCCAGGACCTGAGTCTCTCCCCAGCCCTACCCAGAACTCAGGCCACACCCCGGCCCCGCTCTGCCTCCGGACAGGACCTGAGTTAGACAAGCACCTTGGGGGTGAGGACCACAGCAGAGCCCCCGCTGATGCTGAGGATGGGCGTGTGCGTCTGGGAGGAGATGAAGTCAAGGATCTGGGCCACAGCCTCGGTGTCCACGTTGTCCTCGAACACGATGCCGTGGACGCGGGCTGCGCCCAGGAGCCCGCAGATCTGGGTGAGGAGGCTGCTGGGGTTGGTGCTGTTGACCCCCACGGCGAGCGGCTGGATCCCCAGCGGCAGGTCCAGGAAGCTCTGGGGGGTGAGACGGGTGCGGGCCTGGGCCTGCGGCGGCCCCGAGCTGCCAAACACCACGGCCACCGTCACCGCCTGCTCGACCTGCCCTGGGCCCGGCCCAGCCCAGGCCCCCAGGAGTGAGGTCAGCAGCAGGGCCGGCCCCAGGGCCCCACCCATGTCCATGTCCTGCAGAGAGACCAGGACAGGCACAGGGAGGGGGCAGAGGCACAGAGAGACGGACAGACAGGCGGGAGGGGAAGGCAGGGTTGGAGGGACGCACATCCAGAGGGTGAAAGAAAAGAGGAGAGCCTCCCTCCACAGAGAGGCGGAGAGGGGGAGACAGACAGACAGAGACAAAGAGGAAGAGAGGTTAGCTGGGTATCCCAAGGGCAGCCGGAGGGGCAGGCCCGCGAGGCGGGAGCCACGGGAGCTGCTCAGGACCCCCTCTGCCGCCGAGAGGCCAGCCCCTCGGAAACGCATTCCCCGGGGTGCTTACCCAGGCAGCGGCGCTGCCGTCCCCATCTGGTGTCCAAGGCCGTGGCCTTGAGCGGGACAGGTCCGAAGTCCAAGCCACAGCCTGTGATGATCTCAGCACTGGCCTCGGGGTGCTGCCGCGAGCACCCTTCCTCCAGGGGACAGGCCCCAGCAGGGGACGGACTCCAGCTGTGCCCCCACGCACACACACACGCACACGCGCGGGCGCATCTCCATCCTAGACGGCCTCTCCAGCCCCGAGGGCCCAGCCCTGCATGGCCCTGCCCGGCCAGAGCCCCCACATTCTGGGCCCTGGGCCTCCCTCGCTCCCCCAGCCACAGCAGCTTTTCTACAGTGGAAGTGGGGCACCGTCGACTTGCACAGGGTCGGGGGTCACTTGGACCCATGGGGTCTCACGCATGAGCTAAGTGCAGGATCTTTTTAACCCAAAGGCCTGATGCTCATGCCCGCAAACGTCACCACTTTGGACTGGACCCAGCAGCCAAGCGGGGGAGGGTGATTGACTCCCCGGTAGTGGCTCCCCGCCCCTCTCCATGTCAGCATGTCCCCAGCAAATCTGCTCGCCAGGGAGAGCTGAAGGGGGAGAGGACACGCCTGCCCCGCAGCTCCCCCACCCCCAGGCTTTCCACATCTTGGCTAGAGAAACACAGACAAAACCCAAGTGGTTCCCACCACTGTCTTGGACATCTTGGAACCCCTGCCCAGCCCCCCAAAACCACCCATGCAAAGGCAGATGCACTGCAGGGCTGGGCCTGAGAAGCGGTGACTCCCGCTTTTGCAGAAGGGAGGGGCCTCCCTGGCACCTCCGCCCGGTTTCTCTCTCTGATCCAAAGTCTCATTTCGTGCAGACCATGTGCACAAGGGCTGGTGGGGTCTCCAGTTCTCTCCAGGAAGCCAGAGGTCAGGGAGATGAAGCCCCTCCAGGGGACATTCGGGAAACCCCCTTCTCTGCTTAGGGTTGCTAAGAGGAGCCCCCCAAGGGATCCCCCTAAAGAGACCTTAGTTCAGAAAGAGCACTGACCGGGTGCGTGTTGCCCACCCTCTGGACGGGGCTCCGGTGCAGGATGTCAGCGTGGGCCCCGCCCTCCTGGGACTCGGGTGGCAGCTGCTGTCGGCACCTCCCACCTATCGGTAGTTTCTCTAAATGTCTTCCTCCTTCTACGTGCTCTCCTGCTCCCCTCAAGCTCCCAGGCTCCCCCCGTACGCCCTTCTCTTAGCTAAGGATCTACAGCTCACTCACCTGAAGGTCTAAGGGGCTATAAGAGCTTGAAGTGGGGTTACTCCCAAGAGAGACGCAGCTTGCCCTCGTTTAACTCGGCAAAGCATCAACTAAAGGGCAAGCATTAGAATTGTAGACCTACTGCATCCTGTAGGACACAGTAGGATGTAGGGCAGGGGAGGGGACTCCATGCTTATTCTCACGCCCTTAACGTCTCCCCCCACCGCGGTTTCCTAGTTCGCTGCCTTAGAACACCCGCCCCAGACGCACGGGCTGGGAAGGGGCCTGAGCCAGGCCCGGCCCTGCTGCAGCGCCCACCAGGCACAGATTCCAAATTATGCTGCAAAGGGCATTGTGGGGCTCGACCCCCCCCTTCTCAAGGCTTTCCAGTGCTCCGGCCCTGTGGGTCCCCTGCCCTCCCCGAGCCCGCCTCTCGCCCGAGCTCTGGATCTGTGCTACCCAATTCCACAGCCACCAGTCACATGAACTATGGGGCAGTCGTGGTGTGAGCTGAGGTATGCTGCAAGTGCAAGACACATCCTGGCTAGGAGAGGCTGGTGTGCAAAGCACACGCAGTCTCTCATTCCTATTTCTTCCATTGGTTCCACGTTGAAATAACCACATGCTGGATACACGAGTTAAACAAACTAATTGCACCTCTTCCTTTTCACTTTTCCTAGCTGGCCACCAGGAAATGTTAAATGACCCGTGTGGCTCTTATTTCCTTTCTTTGGTCAACAGGTGTGATCACAGAATCTGGCAGGCCTCCAAGCTTCAAGCAGGGAGTAGATTCCAGGGGATTCACACTCAGAGACCTCAGGCCGGAGGGACCTGCAGGGGCCTGTCCATATTCACTCTCCCTTCCCGCCCCTCCCCTCCTCCCCTCCACCCACCTGCCCACCTGCCCCTGGCCTAAACTTCAGTTCCCTGAACTGCAGCTCCCCAGTGCCCACAACGGAGCCCAAACAGCTTGGTCCCATGGCTGGGGTGCACGCCCCCTGACCCCAGCCAGCCTCCCCCGCTCCCTGGGCCACGGGCCTACCAGTCTGGTGACCAGACGCTGCTCTGCTGCTGCCTTAGGCTGGGATGTGCCCATCCCCCTATCTGGTCTACCAGGTAAATTCCAGAATTTTCGGAGCCCGGCCCAAATCCCTCCCCCACAGGGCACCTGCCTGCATCCAGGCTCTGGACAGACAGGGTGAGAAAAGAAAGGGTCTCAGTCTGCTCTCCATTCCCCGCCCTGCCTCTCCCGGTTTGGGGGCTCCAGCTATGCCCTTGCCATAGTCTGCCTCACTTTCCCCCCTGTGTTTGCCCACTGGACACTGAGAGACCTGCGGCCTCCCACTCGGTGTCTCTGGCCTTTCACAAACGGGCTGTTAAATCAATGTTCCACAGTCACCCCAAAAGTGGGGTGGGCAGTGGGCAGTCCCCCCCAACACTCAGCATCACCCTGAATAAGCACCTCCACGTGCTTAAGGCTGTCTCTTCCACTGGGCTCCCCAATCTCGGGCCACTGACACTCACACCCAGACGCCCAAGGCCCCTCTCCCGGGCCCAGATCCCCATCCCAGGAGTCGCCCAGCGCCCCAGCTGGCCCGGCCAGTAGCAGAGTAGCTGCTCTGCTCCTCGGGATCCACGGCCCTGGGGGGACGGCCTCTGGGTTGCCGTCGGGGTTCCCGCGCTCCCGTTTGCGGGGGAGAAGGTCGCGCTCCACCTTGCCCCGGCTGGTGCGGGACTGAGTTCTCTCTCCTCCGTGACTTACTCCGCGGCCGCCACTGATTCGGCCCGGGCCCCCCGGGGGGCGCCCCGCCCCCTCCCCTCGGCAGGAATCTCTTACACTCGGGCTGTGAAGTTCGGGGTATTTTTAGGCCGGCGATAAATAATTCATAGGGAACGTGGCATCAGGCTCCCCCCGCGGGAGGAGGGGGCGCGAGCGGCGAGCGCCACCGTCACCCGCGGCTCAAGGACACTCGCGCTGCGGCGGCGGCGAGCGGCGACTCGAGGCGCGGGGACCCACGCCACGCCTCCTGGCGGCCACACTGGGCAGCGCGCACTGAGACCCCCGCCTACGGTTAAGGGCGGCGGGCGTCCGCGTTCCCAGGCCTTGGGCCCCAGCGCCCCAAGCTGGGTCGCCCCCCTATACCTCGCAGGGTGAGGCGGGGGGTGGGGGTGCGGAGCAGCTCTCCTGGCAGGCGGGTCTGGGGCCGGGGAACCAGGCCAGGCCTGATCAGGACCTGGAGCTGCGTCCCTGGAGACCGGACTGCGGTCTCCGCCCCTTCACGCTCCTGCGGCCGTCCCTAGTGCCGAGCCTGGGAGCAGGCGGAAACCGGAGGGCGCGCCCGGAAACTAGACTTCAGGACAGAGCCGGGGCCACAAACAAGTTCCTTTCTTTGATGTCCGGGGTGGCCCAGAGGGCAGAGTGAGCTAGAAGGATGCCACCCTCAGGCCTGGGTTTGGGGGAGCGAAGTCCCAGCGGGTGAGCTCGGGCTCTCCCACTTTCTCACCCAGCAGGAACTTTGGATGGGTGCTGGGCGCACCCCTGGGGGTTTCTGGCTGCTCACTGCCCTGGCTGGCCCCTGTGCATCGCCCAGGCCTCGGCTCCAAGGGCCTCCGCAGCAGGTGGCTCTGGGTTTCCCTTCCTCACCCGCCGGACCCTGGTCCAAGCCCAGGGAGGCCAAAGGAACATGCTGGTGCCGCAGCCAGCGCCCCCACACCCGGCTCCTGCTCTCCCGGACCCTCTCTGCCTGCCCTTCCTTCCGTGCCCTCAGAGCCTGTCCCACCAGGGGAGGGGGCAGCACGTGGGAAGCCCCCGCCCCGTGAGGCCCACACTGATTCCCTGAGGTCAGCCCAGACCTTACACTGAGGTCAGGAGAGGAAGGGAGGAAGGGGGCCTCCCAGCTGAGGACTGGGGGCTCACAGCTGGTGAGGTGACAGGGGCGCCAGGGGGGTGCGGCCAGGAGGAGCTCAGCAGACCTCCCCAGCCAGCGGGCCGGCTCCTGGAGCCACGGACAGCCCCCTCCCGCCGTCTCTGCTCCGTGCCCTCTCCGGCCCCTTCCCGGCCCCTTCCCTCCAGCCGAACCCAGCGGCGACCCTGGCTCTCCCGCGTCAGCTTCCCGCCGAGAGGCTCCCAGCAGCAACAGTTGGGGGGCTGTTGGCCCAGACAGCCGCGTCCCTGCACGCCCCCTCCCCCGCGAGCCGCGCGCCAGGCAGAGGAGCAGGAGGGCTCGGCGACCCGGGAGACACCTCCGGCGCCTCGCCGCGTCCTTCCCTCGCGTCCGCCGCGCGCCCGTCACCTCGGCCTCTCTTGCTCCCTCTTCGCCCGAGTCCGACCCCAAGGCCCGGCTCCCGCGGGGCCCGGTCCTCTGGGCGACCCCTCCGCGGGCTCCCTTGCCCTGGACGGACTCTCCCCGGGTGTCCCGCATCTGTCTCCGCTGTCCTTGCCCGCGCGGCGCCGGAGCCCAGCCCCAACTTGGCGGCGAAGTTGGCGCCCCCGACTCGCCGCCCGCCACTCACCGGGGGGAAGGGGCGCCGCGCCCGCGCCGAGAGCCCGCGCCGGCAGCCTCCCGAGCGGTGCATGTCCCGGCGCCGCGGCCTCGGCGCGCCGTTCTCGCTGTTGGGCGCCTGAGCCGGGCGCGCGGGTCCGGTGCCCGTGGCGCGGCCTGGCGGGCTGAGCGGGGCCCGCTCCGCGCCACTCCCGCGGCCCGCTCGGCGCCCCGCTCCGTCCCGGGCTGGGCTGCGCGCCGCGCCTCCGGCTCCCAGGGCTCGCCAGGCGCCTGTGCCTGAGCGCTCGCCGCCGCCCGCGCGGGCCCGCCCCGCCGGGGCCGCCACCTCCGCCCCGCCCCGCCCGGCCCCCCGCCGCCCCGCACCCGCGCCCCTCCGCGCCCGCCCGCGCGCCGGACGCCCGGGGCCCTTCACCCCTCTCCGGGACCGTGTCCCCAGATCCGACGCCTCGGAGAAAACAGCCTGCCTAGAGCCCTGGGTTCGAGCCCGCGGCTCACGGGCTGTGTGACCTTGGACCAGTTCATCTGGAGGTCCCCTCACCTCCGGAAAGTGCGGCCAGCGTCTCGGGAGGCATAAAAGGGGCAAATGTGCTTGGTAAACTGCAAAGCGCTACGGAGACCGAGGTACTATTTTTAAAAGGTTTGTCCATCTGGCTGGAAACCAAGACGGTCCTGAGAGCCAGGGGAGGCGGACGGGGGCCAGACTTACTGGGGTCACGGGGAGGCACCCGGAGAAGCCGCTGCTCCCACTTTTTCCTCTTCTTTTCTTGTTCTTATGTTGTACTGAGGCTACCCAGGGAGGGGACCCGCTGGTGGGGCGAGCAGAGCAGGCAGCCTGAGGTCCCAGGGTACCTGCCGTGTGGGCAGAAGGCAGAAGCAGCAGGGACAGCCCAGAAAGAGAGGTGGGTGCCAGGCCTGGCTGCCAAACCCCCTCAAGCCCCCAAGAGGCCCCCTGAGCAGGGAGCTGACTCTGCAGCGCCACCTGGTGACGAGAGGGGAGCCGCGGCTGGAAGGTGACCCAGGCCCCCAAAGAAGTCACCTATCAATCACGGCTTTCCATTGCAGTGGTTTTATTTCCATCACATCCCTGACCTGGTGACCCTGACAGAAGAGAGGTGGGAGAGAGGAAGGTCAGCCCGCGCCTCTTCCCTTCCCTACCTCGGTTATCTAACGCACCCTGATAAGGGCGACCTTCTGGCAGGAGGAAGTTACTCAGAGGCCCCTGGAAAAGAGGCAGCCCAGGCCCAGTGCCAGGGCAGGCTGGGATGCAGCTGTGCTGCTCCGATGGCCCCGGCCCCTCTCCCCTGCGCAGCACTCGCCCCTCCCTGCCCTGCTGGGACCTGGGCTCAGCGCCCCAGCAGCCGCAGCATCTCCTGGGGGTCCAGCAGCTTCTCCCTGGGCTTCCCCGCGGCCTGGCCCCGGGACACCTCCTCTGCATCCAGCTTCTCCCAGTCCGAGAAAGAGACGGGCTGGACGCCTGGGCAGAGGGAAGATGAATCACTGCCTCCTCCCCAGACAGGAGCAGCCCAGCCCGCCTCCCAGCACCTCGCGTGGGGCCCAGACCTCGGCTGCTGAGCAGGGCCTCGATGGCCACATAGCCAGGCCTGGGGCCAGACGGCAGCAGTCCGGCCTGCAGGTCCTGCAGCAGCGTCTGGCCGGTGAGGAAGCTGTCAGTCATGGTGGTGGTGATGACGCCCGTGGGCCCCCGCTTCACCCAGCCGCTGCAGTAGAGGCCTGGAGGAAGGGGGTACGAGAGTGAATGGACACTCCGCCTGGCTAGCCTGAGCCCCCCCATACACATCTGTACACCCAAGCCCACCCCCCCACCAAGCTGCCTGTCAGCTGGGCCCACGCGGTCGCAAACCCACCACCCTGGGCGCTTATCTTTTGACTACGCCATCCCCCTCACACCTCAGTTTCCCTGTAGCTCCCTGAGGGCAGGGGCTGGGTCTCTCCCACCTACAGTTTCAGCCCCAGCTGCCTGAATTAAGGCTAAACAGGATATATTCAGACTGGACGCTCCTTGAGGACGGGGCAGCCATTTAACCTCCTATAGCAGCTCCGAGCACAGGGCCTACCCAGAGCAGGCCGCAGGAAACTGCAAGACTCGATAACCCAATGCAGGCAGGCCTGCCAGCTAGACTGTACCCTGCCTGGGGGGCAGGCGCAGCTGGGTCCCGGCACAGGGACTGGCTTCCAGCAGTTTCTTAGCACATCTCACTGGATGGGTGGCTGGGTGGCTGGCCCCAGGAGATAACAGTCTCCCCATGCCCCAGCAGTTTGGAGTCTAGCCTTCTTGCACCCTCTTACCTGGCACATCCACAACCCGGCCCTCCATATTGGGGATGACCCCAAGTTTGGGGTCAAAGGGCACACTGGGGTCGATAGGGCAGCTCTTATACCCAACGCTGCTCAGCACCAGCCCACAAGGGAGGTCCTCTATATCTCCGGTGGGCACTGCCCGGGCGGCCTCACCAGCACCCTGTTGGGGAGAGTGCGGGCTGAGGTGGGGGAGACTTGAGAAAGGGGGTGTCTTTGGGTAACACAGCACTCACCTCCAGTCTGGTGACTGCCAGACGGATGGCTGCCGCCCGTTCCCCATCTGGCGAGGGCAGCACCTGCTGGGGGCTTCGGAAAAAGCGGAGGCCCCAGGCACGGGGGGCCGATGCCCAGCGGGCAGCCTCCGCCCCTGCTGGCTTCTCCGTGGCTGTTTTAAGCAGCAGTTCTGTCAGCCGCTTCCTGGGGCGGGGGGCCTCTGCCGGTAACACAGGACCTCTCAGGCTGCGTCCAGGTTACGTCCTGTCCCCGAATGCCCTCCCCCAAGCCCTCTCTGACCTAGACCGTCCCCTCCCTAGTGAGCAGGGGGCCAGGCCAGGGCCCCTCACCTTTGATTTTGTCCTGGAGGCCCAAGAAATCTGCAGAATGCAAAATAGGCCGGGTCCCTGGTAACTGAATCATCTCCCGAAGCTCCTTTGGAGGGGTAGGAAGTAAAGGGGCAGGAGGTGAGGCCAGACCACTGTCCGCTCCTGAGACCACCCCAGACCTTGTCCAGGTGGGAGACACCACCACCACCACGGAAGGCGGGGAGTCCCGGGCCCTGGCTGGCCCCTCCTCTTCCAGCCCCAGCCCACCCCACCTCCCAAGAGAAGGCCGCAGCCCCTCCCTCCGGCCCCAGCACCTTGATGGTGAAGGCCACTTGCAGGGGTCCTCGACGCCCCACTATCCACACCGTCTTCACCTGACTCTGCCGCAGTGCCCCCAGGGCAGCCTTTGTGATGTCTGTTTTCTGGCACAAAAGGAAGATTTTTCAGTCACCCAGTGTGGGCCCCCCTGGTGGCGTGAGGGTTGAAGTCTCAGCACTATTGGCAGCTACCGCAGCACAAGTTCGATCCCTGGCTGGGGAGCTTCCCACAGGGCGCAGCAGACCTCTCCTGTCTCCCCGCTGCTCCCCTCAGCAGTGCATTTCAGTCGATCTGCTGGTTCTGCCCCCCCCTCTGTCTCTGGTGAATCCTCTCGCCCCCCACACCTCTGGCCTACACCCCAGTTCTTGCATGCATAAATACAAATAAGCCTTTAAAAAGCAAATAAATGAAAAATAAAATCATCCAACATGATGGGAGTAAGGGGCAGGCCCAGCGCCATGGGGGAAGGAGGTGCCACCTCCGACCAAGTCCGCCCCGCCCCCCTGAGCCCGGAGAAGACTGACCCCTGATATTGTACCAGTGCCCCCCCTGCTGGTCAGATGGAGAGCTGCTGCCAGTTCTGCAAAAGGCTCCATCTGGGAGCAAACCAGACCCACAAGCTCATCAGCTCATCCAAGTGTTCCCACAGGCGGGCACATGGCGCGCAGGGAGCCACTCAAGGGGTAGGGGAGGGGAGGTGTGTCATGGTGAGCAAAAGCAGCGTGGTGCTGGCCCTCACTGAGCTGCTGATCTGGTGGAGAGACAACTATCAAAACAGCAGGGTCAACACACTGTGACATAGAGGTCAACAGGCGTGTGAGAGGAGGGCACTACAGAGGAACACCTGGCTAGGGCAATCCTGGGAGGTTTCCTGGAGGAAGGGACAACTGAGCTGAGACCTCGAAGATAAGTGCTGGAAGGGAAATCGCCGGCCGGAGGCGAGCTGCGCGTGGCGTGGAGTCCTGTGGTGCCTGAACCTTTTCAAAAGCCCAGCTGGAGACAGCAAGTGACCGAGGAGCCGGAGTGAGATGAAGCTCCAGGGCAGCATGGCAGAGGGGCTCGGCCTGGGGGCCGCGGGGGAAACGGGCCTCCACCCTCTGGCCCCAGAGCCCCCTAACTCACCTCCAGGTGCTCAGGGCGGGTCAGCAGGATCCGGGCCACATCCAGAGCCACGTTCCCCTGCCCCAGGATCACAGCCGTGCTGCAGCTCAGGTCCGGCGCCAGCTGCGGGGAGAGGTCCGGGTGGGGCCCCGGATCGGCTCCAGTCAGGCCCACCTCTGCCTCAGGGCCCAGCTGGCTCCCCCACACTCCCCCACACTCCGAAAGTTCACCCCACCTGGGCTTCGACTCAAGCCCTTCTCTACAGGGTCCCACTTCTCAGAGGCTCCCCACTGCCTCCTCCCAAGGTCGGCCTGACGGCTCACGTCTCCTCACTGGGGGCCTCCCGGACAGCAGTTCACGCTTCCCCCAGCTCTGGTGTCCAGGGGTGGCCCCCAGTCCTGGCTGTGGGGTGCAGAGGGAGTGGCAGCAGGAGTGCTCCCCACACTTACCTCCCGGTTCTCAGGAAGCCCGTTGTACCAGCCCACAAAGGCCCGGGCGGAGAGCACCCCCGGCAGCTCCTCACCAGGAATTCCCAGGGCCTGGTGGTCCTCTGCCCCGTAGCTCTGAGGAGAGACCCAGAGCCCTCAGTGCCATCTGCGCCAGGCCCCAGATGCCCATCCCAGCACCTCCCACACAGCTTCCTCCCCGGCCCCGCCCTTGGCCCAACCCTCCTGCTGCTGCCTGCCCCCTCGCCCTCCCTCCCCCACCCGGCACCCTCTGCGCTCACCAGCACCACGGCATGGTAGGCCTCCCGCAGCTCGGGCACCGTCACATCCCTGCCCACCACCACGCTGCCGTGGAAGGCACAGCGGCCAGAGCGGGCCGTCTGGGTGAAGGTGTTGATGACGTTCTGCGGGCGCAGGGGCAGGCCGGGTGAGGGGGGGGCAGCTCCGGAGAGCCCACCTGTGCCACCCTCACCCCACAGCGTCGCCAGGATGGAAGCTGGGTGACACCCAGAGTTCCTGGGGTTCTTCCAAGTGGCTGGGGAGCCTCCCTTCTCTCCTCATCTTGACCCAAATCTCCAAATCCCACCCTCCTCGCCCAGAGACACCCACCTTCACCTCGGGGTGGTCGGGCGCCACACCAAAGCGCACCAGGCCGAAGGGCACAAGCTGCTTCTCGTAGAGGTCCACGCGGGCCTGGGGGTGGTGCTGGGGAGAGGGCAGCGGCTATGGGGCCGAGGAGGAGGCTGGGCGCCTCCAGGTCCCCCCTTCCCCGGACAGAGCAGGAAACTCAGCTCGGGGGGGTAGAGGGCACAGGATGCCTCAACCCTGTGCAAGAAAGCCAGCCCCTCACTCCTCCGCCGCCTGCGGCCCAGCAGGGAAAGGGGCAGCAAAGGCACCTCAAGAAGGAGCACCGGTCCTCGGGACAGGCCCTCCGGCCACTACAGAAGCTGACAGTGACCCTCGCTGGGGTGTATCTGGGAGGTCTTCACCTACCTGGTCAGCCGTGACTCTGGCCCTGCCCTAGAAATGCCCACCGGTCTCATGCCCGAGACAGCCCCCCTTTGGGACTCAGCCCTGCTCAGTTCCAGCCCCAGCTCATCCTGCCGGAAGGGGCCCGCGGACAGGGAGTCGGGCACGGCTAGGACACTGGGGACGGAGAGGGAAGGAAGCGGCCTGCTCTTGGGCTCAGAGAAGGCCTCTCACCCACACTGTCCTGTCACTGTCCTCCAGGGCACCTAGAGGGCCCGGGCAAGGCACAGAGCTGGGGCTGGGCAGAGAAGAAGTCTAGTCCGGCTCTGCCCCCAACCAGCCCCGTGGCCCTGCCAAGTCCCAGGATGCACCTGGGCCCTGTCTCTTCTCTGCACATCAGGACAGCTCGAGGCCCACCCCCCAGCCCGCCAGGGTCGCTGGGAAGCAGGAAGAGGCCGTGGTTGGGACGGTGAGAGGCTCTGGACCACGCACATTCACGGCCAAGGAGGTGGGACTCTCCCGACGGCCCCACCCGCCGGGCTCTGCTGCCACGGGCTTTGGGCCAAACGAGCTCCCGTGCCGCCCTGAGCACACGGGGCCCGCTCCCCTCCACTCCTGCACCCATATCCAGCCCCGGCCCAGCCTGACCCTCCCCAGCTGCACCAATGCGGGGGGCGCCCAAACCGCCCTCCTCCGGCCCCATTGAGCTGCAGCCTCAAAAGGGTCCCCCTTTGGAGTCAACAGCCCAACAACCATGTTGGGGGGCAACTCCAACCCCCACTCCAGCTCTGAACTAGAGCGTCTCTTAACACCTCCGCACAACAGAACCTTCCTTCTGGGGCGACGCTCGGGGTCGAATAAGCAAGGCCAGAACGCAGCCCAGGGCCCAAGCCGCGGTGTCCTCGCAGCTCCGTTACTCCTGGGGCGGCCTGTCCCGCCTGGCTCACGGGCCTCACCAGCTCCCCGCGGCCACCAGACAGTGAAAGCAGCTGGGCCCGGAGGCCCACACCTCCAGCCCATGCCATCCAACTCTGGTCGTGCCGGATGCCTCCCTGGGGGCCTGAGACTCTCAAGGCCACCCCCAGCGTGCAATCCCCCAGATGTTTGCACCAAGTCCCTCGTGTGCCCACCCTACCCTGTCCCTCTGGCTCTTCTTCCTCAGATCATTTCCTCTGTGCCCGCCCCTTTCCTCCCTACAAATACATTCTCTGAGGTCCAATCTGGGGCACACATTCCCTGGGGAAGTTTCATCCACTCCCTCCTGGGACCTCGGATTCCCCGGGACTTGCGGTGAGATTCCTGTCTCCTCCTGCCCAGCTCATGCCCAAGCCCCCAATCTGATACCCGGGATGACTCACCCCCGACACCCCAAACCCATCCAGCCGAAAGCCAATCCCCCTCCAGTAAATCTCTCCCCTCCTGTGTTCTCTTCCACCCCATCCACCCGGAACCCAAGCCAGAACTCCGGGCTCCCAGACTCCCCTCCGCCCTACCTAATCAGCCCCAGTCTCCCCTGCTTCCCCAGCGACAACCCTGCCTCCCCGCTGCACCGCAAGCCCCGCAGACCGAGCGCTCCAAGTCAACAATGGGGGCCGGTCATTCCCTAGCCTGACACCCTCCAACAGCACAGGCGGGCCCCAGAACAAGCGGGTGTTGGCTGCACACTGATTCCTGGGGCCCCTGCCGGTCTGACCGGGTCAGAGCTTCCCCCGTCACGGAGCGGGGAGATGGACAGCACCAAGACAAACTGCCGGGCCCCCAGCGAGCCGCCAGGCCCGCCAACCTCGTCGAGCACGTCCCTGCCCCCTCACTGCACAAACCCGCCTTCCCGAACTCGCCTGTCCGCGGGGCCTCTCCCGATTCCAAGCCTTGGTGGGTGCTCAGCGCCTGGGACTCTCGCCTCCTACCCGGCCCCGCCCACCTGACAGGGCCTCGATCCGTAAGAAGGCAGCTTGGAACATGCTTGCCCCAGCTGGGCTAGGGCCTCTCCGTACAGCTCACATGAACCATTCCGGGGGAGCACTTCAGACTGACCCCACCTACCCCAGCTCATGCAGGCTACACCAGCAGACCAAGCTCTGTCATCTCTGCTGCTTGGACTATGTACCTCTGTCACTTCTCAGCAGGCGCCCAACTCACTGAGTCTCCCTGAACACCCCGAGCACTGACCGCCCAAGGCTCTAGGCAAACGGGCCGGTCATCTCGCCTGTGAGGTACCTGCCTGTGTGTGTATAACCGATAGATTTATCCTTTCTCCTGTCTCTCCACACACACACCGAGGCCCTGTCCCATGTGTTAGCCTAGGCCTCCCTTCCCCCTCTTTAGTCTTTAGTTCTCTCCCCCTCCTGCCCACCAAGGCCCATGGAATCTCAAGGGTAACCAGCAGCCTTGGCCAATACTGTAAGCTTTAGAACTCTGGCCTTGGGCGAGGTCTGTGTGGAGGGTGGAGGGCAGACTGAGGGAACAGAGCAGCCTGGAGAGGCTGGGGCTTTTGGTGAGGAAAGCACTGCAAGGTGTTTCAGGTTACAGAAAACCCTGAGAAGAGGGGGAAGTTTTGAGACAGAGGATGTTGGGGGACAGAGGAGAAAGGCAAAGACATGAAGAACAGGACAAAGTCACTCTGCAGGTCTGCATAAACTCCCTGGGGAGCTAGCTGACCATCTGCCATTCACCACTGGCCATGGCCCATGAGGCCAGCAAGTTCTCTCATAGCCTAGTCTGGGGGACAGATGTAGGTGACAGCATGTGTAGGAAGGGTTCAGTCCAGATGGGCTGGGAGCCCCTTCCCCATCGGGGATCCAGGAATGCTCTTAAAACTCAAAGGCGTCGGGCCTCCCTGGTGACGCAAGGGGTTAAGTCTTAGCACTAGGAAACTATCCACAGCCACTGCGGCCTGAGTTCAATCCCCAGCCAGGGAGCTTCCCACATGGCGCAACAGACCTCTCCTGTCTCCCCGCTACTCCCCTCAGCAGTGTATTTCGGTTGATCTGCCTGTTCTGCTTCCCACTGTCTTTGGTGAATCCTCTCATCACCCCACACCTCTGGCCTAGACTCCAGTTCTTAGATGCATAATAAATCTTAAAAAACAAACAAACAAACAAACAAACTCAAAGGCGTAGTAGGACTTACCCCTAGGACTGGAGCAGCCGGTGAATTGCTGGGGAGGAACCAAGAGGAAGTCACTTACCTTTAGCAGGTGTTGGGCTGTGTAGAAGCCAGCTGGGCCACTGCCCACCACACAGATCTGGAGGGTCTGCTCCTGTGCGGAGAACTGCCGCCGGAAGCCTAGGGTCAAGAGGGGGAGAGAGAGGAAGGTCATCAATACTCCCTCCCCAATCCCAAATCAACTTCCATGTCTCACCCTCACCTGTACCCTCCTCTTTCCTCAATGTTTTGGCAGTTTGGCTTACATCATTTGAACCCCCAAAGGTTGTGTCTTTATCCAGAGCCCTACACTTCACCCATGAACTTACCACGCTGAAGACGGTCCCCTCAACCACCTGTCATTCTCAGAAGCTGTTCTGCAGGGCACTTCATTTTTCTAAGTATCTTCCCATTCTCGCCCCCATGCATCTCCCCACATGCCACCATTTTATCTCTTCTAACCCCACTCTCCATAGCGCTCTGTATTGCCCAGACAGCCCCCCAGCTCATTCTTACAGACCCCTGTTTCACCTCTGGATTCCCTATTGCCCCACAGACCTCCATGTCACCCTCATTCACCCCTTCTCATACCTGGGAGCATCATGGTCTCCCCTCTCATCTTTGTTGACCCCCGTCTCACTCATCTTAGGGGCTTCAGATCTCACCACACAGGCCCCAAACTGCTCCCGCACACCAGCCCCATCTCGTCCTCACGAAAGGACCCCTCCATTCTCGCCCCTCTCCAATCCTGTCCCAGCCGGGCTCCGACGCCTACACTTGGTGATCGCGCTGTTATCCAGCCCCAGAGGTGCCCTGCTCCTACTCGGGGTGCTCCCGGCGGGAGGCGGCCGAGTCCGAGGCCACGCTGACCAGTGCCACCGGCGCCAGCAGCATGTAGCCATGGCTGGAAAGAGCGAGCAGGCAGCGGCTCTGAGACCCAGGCTGCCGCGCTCCGCACAGCGCGCCGCTCCGCCCCGCCCCGTCTCTGAGCCCAACCACACGCGAGACCCCGCCCCTAGCCCCGCCTCCCACGCTCGGCCAGAGCAGCTCGGCAACTCCACCCCCGTCCTCGGAGGGATCACGCCCCCCAGAAAAGAAGACCGCCCCCAATCCACCCGCTACCACCGGCAAGCGGCCCTCTGGGACTTCCGGGCCGTATGTGACTTGATAAATGTCTCCCCAAACTTCCTTCTTCCTCCCTCCAATTATCTGGAACCTGGAGTTTCAGGAAAACGAATCCTCATCGCTGTTTCAACCCCTCAAAGGGGAAACCAATTAGAAAGGAGTTTACTTTGATTAGCCCCGCCCCCTCGAGGGCGCTCGTCGCTCGCTGATGACGACATGGGGGCTATTAGCTAATCACAAGTCTGGCTCTAAGAGCGCCTCCCCGCCCCTTGGATAACAGTCACGGAGCCCAGAAATCTGGAAAAAAGGGACTCCCGCCGGGAAGAAGCTGCCCTTTTCCCGACTCCGGCAGGTGCTGTTCACGGCGCGCCAGGGAGAATCTTAAACCCTGGAGGTTTTGTCCCGCCTCGCCCGCCTTCCTGTGCGGGGGCGAGGAAATAGGGAAGGGGCAGCGTGCCCCAGGTACTAAGGCCGGAGCCAGACTCCGCATCCTGTCTCGGTGCTGGAGTAGGATGGGGCGAGCGAGTTGCAGGCCTCCGGTGCAACATTTAAGGGAGTGCCCGAAACTGCAGGCATCAAGGTAAAGACGCTATTAATGCAACATTTTAAAAGATCAAACTTAATGCAAATAATCTGTAATTTAAAAAAATAATATTAAATGACAGGATCTGTGGTTATGTGACCCGATAAGCTCCCCCCCCACTCCCCCTGGCTATGTGACCCGATAAGCTCCCCCCCCCCACTCCCCCGCGGCTCCCCTGTCAAATTCTTGCTGGAGAAGCCTTCGGTTTCCCAAAAAAATGTTAGGGCCCTTTCATCTACACCATCCCCACCCCAGCACTGTCCCATCATTACTTACTGTTTCGTTTTAAATTATTTTTTAAAAGATTTATTTATTTATGCATTCAAGACCTGGGGTGTAGGCCAGAGGGGTGGGAGGGGAGAGAACTCACCGGAGACAGAGTGGGGAACAGAACAGGCGGTTTGACTG
The DNA here is from genome assembly GCA_004024925.1 of Scalopus aquaticus. Classification (NCBI taxonomy): domain Eukaryota; kingdom Metazoa; phylum Chordata; class Mammalia; order Eulipotyphla; family Talpidae; genus Scalopus; species Scalopus aquaticus. Next base: position 13,610 of record PVIJ01005754.1, on the reverse strand, counting down.
AAATACACTGCGGAGGAGAGCAGCGCTTGAGAGAGGAGAGGTCTGCTGTGCCATGTGGGAAGCTCCCTGGCTGGGGATCGAACTCGTGCTACAGTGGCTGCAGATAGCTTCATAGGCTGAGACTTACCCCTTGCACCACCAGGGAGGCCCTTAAGTTATTCTTTTATGAGAGAAAAGCCCAAAAGAAATTTAGTAATAACATGTGTACCTCCTGTATATGGGGGAGACCCAGCAATATTGAGTAATGATCTTTTGGAGCATGGAGCGTATGTTTTATTAACACTTTGTGGTCCGCTCACGTATCAGTACATGTTTTTGTCACCAGTATCAGGTGGCCGCTCACATATTAACACGTGTTCATCTAGTCTCCGGTTTTTCACGCCACGGTGGATTTATTTGGAACTATTAGGAGCTATTTCTTTGATCATACTCAGTCTAGAAGCTTTACACATTGTTTTGGTGAAAGTGTAAGGTGTTTTATGAGAGATACTACAGTTTTTTTAATATCCAGTAGTTAGGAGTTGTGTGTGTTTTATTGAATGCTTATACCATTCATGCGGTGGCACAGAAAATGGCCGGCCCCAAGGGCTGGTAAATTTAAAGGGCACCGGCACACAGTGTTAAAATGATTATGCTGTCAACACCCACATGTAGGATAAGTGAAATGGTCAGGCTTTTACACCATTGACCTCTGTGGCTATCACCTGCGGCCTTGAATGCAGAAGGGGCTTGGGAGTTTGGGCTCTGGGTGCTTGCATGATGGTGGACACCTGGAGTATGGTGTGGGTGTGCGTAAGTGGGCGCACCTGAGCCTGGAGGCTGAGGCTGTAAGGGCGGCATCAGAGAGACCGGAGGACGCTACAGTGGAATGGCTTTGAGACGATGAGCGATGGCTACGAGAGGAAAAGACCACAGAGCAGCCCAGAGAGCGGAGACAATCCTACAGATTCGCCGGGGGCTGGGAGGCCTGAATGGATAGAGAGCCTGACTACACACATCATTCCATCTGTAATTATGGTTTTTATTGAAGTATCACAAACAGAAAAGGGCACAAATCAGAGGGGTACTGTTTGATGAATCCTCACAAGACGTAAGCACCTCCCAGATCAAGAAGTAGAACATGAGCAAGAGCCTTGTGCCCCTCCTAGTCCCTTCCTGTCTCTCCTGTTCTGAGTTGTAATAAGTGGTCGTATTTTTTGCCTGCCCCCACTAGCCCAAGAGTAGGTAAACTGGCTTGCAGGTCAGAGTCCACTCACAAGCCTGCAAGCTAATCATTTTTACGGTCTCAAATAGCTTTAAAAATTGTAAAGAACAATATTTGGTGACCTGCAGAAATTGCATACATTTTTATAAGTTGTTGCAACATAATCATGTTTATTTCTGTCTTATCTATGACTTTTTGCTCTTCGATGCATGGTTGCATAGATGTGACAGAAACCGTTTCATCCACAGCCCAAAATATTTACTAGCTAGCCCTTTCTGGAAAGCTTGCCAACCCCTGCCCTAGACAGCAGACTCCATGAGGTTGTGCTCCACTGTCATTCCTGTAGGCCCAGAACTTCACGTAGCGCCCGGTAAGGAAGGGATTTGTCTTAATTGGCCTCCCTGGTGGCGCAGTGGGTTAAGCGCAGCATTATGAAGCTATCCAGAGCCACTGCTGCACAAGTTCGATACCCAGGCAGGGAGATTCCCACATGGCGCAGCAGACCTCTCCTGCCTTGCCTGCTGCTCCCTTCAGCAGTGTATTTCAGTCGATCTGCCTGTTCTGCTCCCCACTCTGTCTCTGGTGAATTCTCTCACCTTCCGCACCTCTGGCCTACACCCCAGCTTGTATGCATAAATAAATAAATCTTAAAAAAAAAAAAGCAGTGTATTTCAGTAGATCCACCTGTTCTGCTGCCCACTCTGTCTCTGGTGAATCCTCTCACCACCCCACAGCTCTGGCCTACACCCCAGCTTATATGCATAAATAAATATTTTTTTAAAAAAAGTTTGTCTTAATGAGCAAATGATTTACTTCTTGCACACGGGAAGCAGAGATGGATATTCAGGAAAATTCCAGAAAGCCCAAGGGCTCCCTACCCGGAGGTAGTATGTCCACTGGTTAAGAGCATGGATTCTCAAGCCAGACACACTGATTGGAATTCACTCCTGTGAACTGTAAATGATTGTAAGTGATTGTAAATCACTCCTGTGATTTACAAGTCCTATGACATTGAGAAGTTAATCTCGCCAAGCCTGATTTCATCACACACCAGTATGAGAGGAAAAAATTGTAAAAATTTGTTATAAAGGTTAAAACCAGATAGCAGAGGTAAAAGCATTGGCCATGAGAATGTGAGTAAACATTGGCCATCGTCATCAATATCATCACCTCCCATGTAACTGTAAATTAGACCTTAGGTCTCTGCAGAGCCCTGGAAAGTCTTTATTCTCTCCTGGTACTTCCCTCCCCTCTTACGCCCCAAGCAGTCTCAGCCCACACCCTCAAAGTAACAGAACACAGTCTCAAAACACTCAAGTGATTGTCCCCCGGTGCCAACGGTACAGCCGGGTCTGGCCCCAGGGCCTCCAGCTGCTGCCCTTCCCCACTCAGGCCCAGATCAATGACGACGACTCATTGGTTCAGTATTGGGAGGATTTTAATCATTCACCAGGACTATGCAATGGGGCCTTTTCTGACATTGCATTTTTCATGTGGAGAATTAGCGATCTGATGAGTCACACTACCTGACCTTAGGGCTGTTTCTGAGGCTAATGCATTTCAAAGAGCAGCCATAACAGCGAGGCAGTAGGCCAAGCTGCTTCCCTCCAAGAGGGCTGCCTGGATGCGATTCTGCTCTCCCAGTGAGCCCCAGCAGGGAACAGACGGCGTCCTCAGAAGGGGTGACAGAGATTTGAATGAAGGAACTTCGTACAGAAGTGTGAGCAAGGTTAAGGAAATGGTGACGCACCCCGGGCCAGCAACAGCTGGAAGCCACCCCCCCAAGCCTGGGTCCTGCAGGAGCAGGAGGGAGCTGTGTCGAAACCAGTGGGCACTGTCGTCACCGAGGAGGGCGCCCCACAGGAGCCGTGGACTTTGGCAGAGGAAAGCAGGACAGGGACAAGTGGGGAACAATCTGGAGGGCAAGCGGCAGCAACCCCGCAGAGCCCCCTGAGGCCCCACCAGAGACGGCTTCTCCAGCAGGGCCGCCTTGGAGAACGCCATCCCCGCTGCCTGACTGCCCGGGCCACCCCGCTGGCTGGCATTTAGCCTCCCATCCTCAGGGTCAGCGCGCCCCGCACCGGTCCCAGGGCCTGCGCTGAAGTAGGCGAGGATGCGCTCGGGCACCATCCGCCCGTTCCCCACAGCAGTGAGTCGGCCCCCGGGCACACCTGGTGACGTCTGGAGACACTTGATTGTCCCAGCTGGGGCTGTGGCATCTAGTGGGTAGAAGCCAGGGGTGCTGCTAAACATCCCACATTGCACGGGACAGGCCGAGGACAAAGGACGATCTGGCCACAGGCTGGAGGGGAGAAATCCTGATTTGAACGGGGGCTCTCTTCTCCTCTGTTCCTTCCTCAGCCTCCAGCGGGGCCCTTCCCTGCACGCTCCTGTCCGGCCCCCAGGCAGGGCAGCTCCCAGGCTCTCTCAAGGCTGCTCACTAGTCTGAGTCCAGCGGGGTCCCCCACCTCTGGCTGGCTTCACTAGTTCCCTGAAGCCCCCAGATGCAGACCACCTTTCCACAGCCAGCCTAGTTCTGTGTCTGTGACCCATCCTGCTTTCCCCTCCTGTCTCTCATCTCCAAGGCTCTCTGTCCCATTGTGTCACGACACCACACTGATAAACGGGAGTCGTGGAGCAGGCTACCCCATGCAGGATGCTGCCGAAAGAGCAAGATCCTGGCCTTTTTATTGATAGACTAATGATGGGTGAAACAGAAAATGTGCTTATGTCATCCAGGGCTTCAGGGGGACAGGACTCTGCTGACCAGATAATTCTTATCTGCTTGACGACCAAGTGTTGTCATCTAAACACCCCGGACCCCTGGCCACAGTTCAATCTATCAACAAGGCGTCCACGGATCAGCTTCTGGGGTCCCTTGTTATACATCAGTCACGAGCACTCCGGGCGTTCCTGGTCAGACCTCGTGATGCACACCCTGCCCAGGGTGGTCAAGCTTTCTGCTCTTGATGGACTTGAAAGCGCCTTGTAGGGTTGGGCTCCTGGAACTGACTGACCGGGCAGTTCTGACCTTGTACAGAATGCGGAACTGCAGGCAACAAAATGGTGGCCGAAGGGCTGCTTAGGATTAGCAGGCCCACAGTTCCTCAGGCCCTGTTCCTTGCACCCCTCCAGCCTCAGTGACGCTCCCCATAATTCTTCTCTCTTGAAATTGATCGTTCTTTCAGGTCCCCTCCTAAACCTCATCGAACAAAGCAGACTTTGCCAAGAGCCAGCAAGGTCACACTCAAAGCCATTTACTCTCCCGTTTCCCCGTGTGCTCTCCCCACAGAACACACACACACACTTTGATCTCCCAGACGCTGTGGCCTGGGGAGCCCCGTGCGAGTATCTTGTCCAGGCTTCTCTAGCTGGGAAACCAGGAAGGTTGGCGAGAAGTACCCGCTCCCTGCGGCCCCAGGGGAGAGGGCGCCTCAGGAGCCAGAGCCTCGAGGGCACAGGAAGACATGGAGGCCCCAGCTGAGGAACAACCCTGCTCTCTCAGTGCCCGCTTCTGGCCTGGCCCTAAGGAGCCCCTCCTTACTCCCTTGGCCCTTCTTGGCCCCACCAAGGCTCAGACAGAGCAGGGGGAGCGGTGGGGGAGGGGCCCAGCTGTTTAGTCCTGAGGTGAAGTTAACCAAGGTCCGGGCTTTCCTCCCGGTAGCCTCAAAACCCAGCAAAGTGAGCAAGGCAGGGGACCCCAGGCCCCCACAGGAGGACCTGCCTCACTGTCCCCAACCCCTGCCTCTACCCACTGCCAGCACCCGCTGGGGAAGGGCCGCACCCCAGCTCGGGCCGGCCGGGCCGGCTGAAGCAGCAGATCCAGGGTGGGGGCAGGGAGGGCCGCCCAGCCCTCACTGCAGCCCCACCAGCTCGGTAATGGGGGGCGTCTGCACCATGAACTCCTCATAGCGACTGAGGAACAGCCAGAAGCGGGCCAGGTAGGAGTCCTCGTTGTAGGGCAGCTGCTTCTCCCGGAGGAACCGGGACACGACGGGCTTCACCTGCCGGAAGGTGGTGGAGGCCGCTGAGCAGAGGCTGAGGGCAGGCCCAAAGCCATGTGGCCCTAACGCTCCCTCTCCTCGCCCCAGCCCCACCTGGCCCTTCCTCTGCCCGCCCCAGCTCCTGTCTGCATGTTCCACGATGCTCTTGAGGAGCTGGGAGAATTCCTGCTTCCTCTCTCCCAACAGGCACGGGAAAGGGGGTCCTCCCCAGCATCCTCCCTGGGGCTCCAGTAGCAGGACAAGCCTTGGCATCAGGGCTCAGAGGCTCAGCTCCCTTCTGCCAGGCGCCTGTGTGCCCAGCAGAGGCTGCCAGTGGAAGCACCGCGCCTCCGTCACGCAGATGCACAAGCTGCGGCGCAGAGATGTCAGTTAACTTGTCCCAGAGACCCACTTGCTGCCGGTACTCTGGGCCGCCCTTCCCGGCCAGCTGGGGGACTCGGGGCTCAGGGGGGCCCTAAGGGTCACTCACCCTCTGCTCTTGGTCCCTTCACCCAGCCCCGGCCCCACCCACCTTCAGGCACATGTTGTCGGAGAGCCTGGGGAACAGGTGGTGCTCCACGTGGCAGCTGACGATGGAGTGGCCGAACGCCCAGTCCAGCACGGGCAGCCGCGGCAGGTTGAGCACACCCAGGCTCATCATGTGAAGCCGCCGGGGCTTCGTGTCCAGCGAGAACATGGGCAGCCCGATGTGCTGTGACAGACTCGTGGTGAAGCCGCCGCCCATGCCTGGCCCCTCCCCCAGCACATGGAACCCGGCAGAACATTCTTTGCCTCCCTCCACTGACTCCAGCAGAGCTTGAGGAGCTGAGTTCCCTTGTCTGTGTCTGCCCCGAATCTTGCCCATCTCTGGGCCTCTCTCCACATCAGTACAACGGGGGGGCTTGGCCCAGGCACCCCTCGGGTCCCCTGATGCCTGAGCTGCCCTCCTGTGGCAATGCCCTGGGGTGTGCTCCCCCGAGCCCCCCAGGTCCCAGGCAGGGAGGCCTCACCTGGAAGATGTTGACGTGGAGGTAGGGGTGGGCCAGCAGGGACCTGGTAACAAGCATGCAGCTCAGGGCCGAGCCGGGGCTCTTGAAGCCGGACACGTTGAGCAGCAGCCAGTAGTGAGAGTAAAGGCCCAGGGCGATGAGCCCCAGAGAACGCAGAGCCAGCCCGGGCTCCAGCTTGCGCAGCCGCTCTGCCGGGAGCCGAGAGGTGGAGTGAGGGCGTGGGCTGGCTCAGGCCCACCTGCGCGGGCTCCCCGGGGCTCTCGAGGTTCAGTTCAGCCACACCCCGCCCAGAGAAGTAGAAGCGCCCACTTTATGGATGCGGAAAGGGAGCCGGAAGCCACTTGCCCAAGCCCCTGCTGATAGCGCGGGGCGGCCTGGGGCCGGAACCCAAGCCCCGCTCCTCCCGCGGGGACTTCACCCCTCGCTGTAAACCCCTCAACGTGCAGCAAGAGCAAGGCCTGCAGCGGCCCCCCAGGCTCTCACATCGCCCTGAGGAGCAGGTAAGAGCTGAGCTCAGAGAGGTTAAGCCACCTGTCCGTGGCCACCAGCCGGGAGTCGGCAGAACCAGGCGCTGTGCACCCTGCCTGGCCATCTCAGAGTTTCCGCCAGTTCCTGACTCGGGGCTCCTCACATCCTCCGCGCAGCCAGGAATGGGGGGAGAGGAGAGACCGGGCTTTGCGGGGCGCTGGCAGACTCACCGACAGCCACCAGCGGGGTGATGACCGGGATCAGGAGCGGCGCCAGGAACATGTAGACGTAGCGGTTGAGGCGGGGCAGCCTCCACGTGCTCGAGTCCCCCAGGCCCAGCACGTTGGTGTAGCCGTGGTGCATCTTCACGTGTCCGTACCTGGCGTACTCCGCGGGGAAGGCTGTGCAGACCTGGGGGAGCCGGCAAAGCGGGACCTCTGGGAGGCCGAGAACACCCCGTTCCCCCATGCTGCATTTCCAGGGCCTCCTGTTCCACACCCCCGCCTAATGGGCCTGACCAACTCTGGGACCACAGGTGACAGCCAGTAGAAACAATGCACCCGCATCTCCAAACTGTCCTGGGTGACGGGGCCTCTTGGGGGTCATGTGTTTACTTCTCTGGCTTTTTGACCCTCGTGGGGGGCTCCTGAGCTGTTCATGTGCAGAAGGGACCCCCAAGAAGAGCAGGCATTTGAATGCAAAAGAGACACCGAGGGGTGGCAAAGGAGCACGCAGATGTCCACCTCTCCACTTCCTCCAGGCCGGAAGATGGGCCACGTCTGGAGATGCCGCCTGCCTGTGTCCAGAGGCGAAGCGCCTCCGGTGCCAGTCACCAGGGGTCAGGCAGGTGCTAGTCACCAGGGGTCAGGCAGTAGCCCTGTGGTGAGCGTACGGTGCCCTTCACTGCGTGGTCTGTTCGCCTTCCCGCCTCGGGGGGCAGCGGTGTTAGGCAGAGTAGATAGAAGCAGGAGCAGCTCGAGGGAGGCCCCGTGACCACCCCAGGCACTCCGGGCCGGATTTGAACGGAGAGTCCATCTGAGATAAGCAGATTCCTGAGATGAGCCGCTGGCTGCAGCAGAGCAGGAGTCCAGCCTCTGGGCCGGGGCAGAGCCAGGGCAGAAGACAGAAGGGGACACTGGTCCTCGCTGTCCACAGAGACACTCCCTGAGAGCAAAGGAGGCTGACATGTCGCCGGCAGCTCTGTCTAAAGGGCACTCGGTTTCACAACAGATGTGGGCAGAGGGGTCAGAGCCCTCTGCCCTCCCCCAGGGCAGAGGACAAGGAGAAATGCTTATTCAGCATTGCTGTGAGGCTCCTGACTTAGCACTTAGGTGATGGAGCCCCAAGGCGGAGGTTCTACTCTGGTTTTGTAAGCTCACGGTGGTCAGACCTGTTCCTGTAGACAAGAGAGCAAAGCCATCTGCAAGGACACCGTCTGAAAAGTCTTGCCTCCTTGCAAAATCTGCTGCCCACAGGGAAAACTGGTTTCTCAGGGAGCCAGGGAGCCGGACAAAGGAGATTTAACCACCCACCAGCGCTGCATCTACACAGTGCGCTCTTTGAGCAGGAGAGACGAACCGGCCTTGCCGTCCTCTGCACATAGAGAGCAGGGGTCAAATAACTTAGGCCAGGAGCCCCCTGTCAAGAATACATGTCAGGGCCGCCCCGGTGGCACAGAGGTTAGGCACTGCGCTGTGGAGCTGTTGGCAACGGCGACACAAGTTCGACGCCCCCCGCCAGGGAGCTTCCCACATGGCACAGCAGACCTCTCCTGCCTCACCCGCTGCTCCCCTCAACAGTGTATTTCAGTCAATACGCCTGTTCTGCTTCCCACTCTGTCTCTGGTGAACCCTCTCGCTGCCCCACACCTCTGGTCTGTACCCCAGCTTGTATGCATAAATAAATAAATCTTAAAAAAAAAAGAATACATGTCAGTGTCAGTGACTCACTGTTCCTACCTATATAGACTAAACACGACTTGTGTTTGTTGGAACGGCTCTTGCAGAGCAAAACCTACCAGACTGCCTCCTGGGTTCACACCCTCACTTTGATCTAGTAAACTATCACGGAGACTTTACTGCCAGCTAACACTGGGAGAGACCGCCAGGGCGGGCAGGTCATGTGCCAGTTAAAGTGCCAGTCTCTCCCAGGCCTGCTGGTCTGTGGAGGATCTGCCTGTTCGAGAGCACGAGCCCACCGGGGTCTCAAGGTTTGTTCAGGTTGTGGCAGGCGCCTCTGGCAGCAGGCACAGGGGAGTCTGCAGGGGCCCCTCGGTGGCCAGCCAGCCTCTGCCAAGGCTTGAAAGGTCCACTCTGCCTCCGCCGCTGGAAAAGCAGCGGTTTGGAACGGCCCCTCCCCTGCACGCCTGCTCCCAGCGCCGACCTATCTGCACTGCTCCCTTCACCAAGAAACATTAGCTGAGCACAGCAGTCTGCCTGGGAACAAAGCGGGTTCCTTCTGGCAAGGGTCTGCGTCTCCTCCCGGCCAGGCGCCAGCCGCATGCCAGGAGCCCGAACCGCACTGAGCCTTTTTATACAAATAAGAACAGATTTGAGGCTATTTCTATAACACTGGAATTCTCACTCCCAGCTAGATATTCTTTCCAACGAAAGGGAGCAAGGGTGGGTTTGGGGTGGAAGACAGCAGCAAGCCCGGGGGTCCAATGGTTGAGATATGGACAGTCCTGCTGTAAGGGGTTACTCACAACCCCCAGGGATTTTATATCAAGGCCTAGAGAAAGCTCCAGAAGCCTCAAGCTTCAGGAAGACATTAGAGCCCCGATCTCTCAGCCTCAAGCTGTGCAGGACAGACTGATTCCTCAACATCTCTCAGCTAAAACTCGGGACTCCCCAAATCTCTTCCATTCATTTATCCCCTCCCTCAGTTTCTGTTCACTTAAGCACCCCCAGACCTCTGCTGGTGACCAAAGTAATCACCTAAGTTAGGTAGTTTTTAAAAATCATTTATTTCTTGAAAAGGTAACGTTTGCGGAATTCACGGAGCACAAGGCATCCCCCCCACCCCCACCCCCTGCTGCCTGTCGCCCCCGGGGGGCGGGGGGGGGGGCAGGAAGGCCCTCTCAGGTCCTCTTCTCTAATATTTACCTCTCTTATTTTTTAAATGGACCACATTTTGCAAGATTAAGCACCATCATGATAAAATTATGACGCAAACTTGGGTTTTAAGTAGGTCACTGAACCCGATGGGCGGGGGTGGGGGACAAGGCAGGCCCTGGGCCAGGTTGGAGGTTTAGTCTGGAGGAGAGATGGGGAAGACGGGAAGGTGGGGGGCAGACCTGGGACAAGTGAGGAGTGGGAGGAGGAGGCATCAAAGGCCAAGGTCAGGTTTCCAGCTCAGGGCCCTGGGGCACAATGAGACCACACAGAGATGGGGGACAGCAGACATGGGGGGGATGGGAAGGAGGGGTGTGGGCCTCCCAGGGGCAGTGTCCTTCAGGCGGGAGGGATTCCGGGCTGGAGTGTGCCCAGCTCCCCTTCCTCCTCCCAGACCTCCTGCCTTTGATTTCCAGGGGTCGAGCTGCCCCCTTCATGGCAGCTGGTCCCCACAGTGGTGGGGACCCCTGGGGTTCCGTGGGCTCAGTGATAGGTTTGTCCAATGAAATATAGGTCACCCAGTGAAATCCAAGTTTCAGATAAACCAGCCGTTTCTGTGGAAGCACACCCTAAATATTACAACGCATTTGTGTTTATCTGGGGTTCAAATGTAAGTGAACATCCTGGATTTTTACTTGCAACACCTGGAGCCTCCACAGTGAGACTGCAGGAAGCAGGCGACGCTCCCGGCGTGATGCGCCTCTCCTGGGGCCAGAGGGGGAGGTCGTGCCCACCCAGCCGGGAGCCCACCCTGAGCCAGGCCCAGGCCAAGCGGGGTGGCCAGGACATCGTGACTCGGCTGGCCCTGCGGCCACGGGGCCAGAGGGCCGGGTTATGCGGTCATGGTGTCTCCTGGGGGTCAAGGTTGGGGAGAAGCACCGGCCCCCAGCAAGGGAGGGATCAGAGAGAGAAGGTCACAGCACGAAGGCCAAGTGCAGAGGCCAGGCCAGGGCGCCGAGGTCCTGGGCAGCAGACTTGTCCCCTGTGCAACACGGGCACGGGGCAGGCCGGGGCCGCGGCAAACAGCCCAGTCAACACACAGGCAAGCACACTCTCACACGCCAACACACACACACGCCAACACAAGCTCCACGGAGCTTTTCGGACCCACATGAACCCCTCAGCTAAGAGGCGCAAAGCCCGAACAGAGCAAATGCTGCAAAGACTGGAACCCCTTCCCCGCACGCTCCCTCCGGGGGTGCACCCCCGGGCCAGCCCAGGTCCTACATGGAGATCCCAGTCGTTCCATTTAATTGCACACCAGCCGGGTGGAGAAGGAAATGCTGTCATTCCTGTTTACAGTCTGAGGAAGCTGACACTTACTGCCGACTTCAGGACCGACACAAGGCCGGGCGGCCAACATGTCCAAGGCTGCGCCTGCCAGGAGGACCACGCCCAGCACTCCACTCACTCTGCGGTGCCAGCGGGCAGGGGCACTGGGCCGTCCCCCTCCCACAACGGTACCCCGACTCTCGCGAGGGTGGCCAGAGCTGAGCCCTCTGGGAGGCGGGGAGCAGGTGTTCACTGGGGCCTGAAGGGACAACCGCCAGGGACCTGCCCACACCAGTGGGTGTCACACACGGAGGCGGGAGCCAACACCCCCCCACCCCTATGGGGGACTCCCCGACTTCTAGACCGGGACCCTCCATCAGCTGGCTTCTCCTGGACCTTGTCTCCTGTCATCTGCTGGGTCATTGTCAATAAATATTGACAGAAGACGCAGCAGGTCTTGCGCTGGGAGCTCTCGAGGGCCAAGAGGCAGAGCGGGGCGGCTGCCTGGGGCTCGCGGGGGTCTGGCAGGCACAGGCCCTCAGGGAGGCCACATGCCATGACTGAGAGGGTGCTCTCCAGTTGGGGGCTGGGAAGGTTTCTCAGTGGAGGTGCCCTGGACTGGTACTTCACTCGGCACCCACAATAGCTCCTGTGTCCCCCAGGCTCTAGGGTGGGGGTTCTCAAATTTTGGTGGGGATCAGATTCACCCAGGGCTTCGGTAAAAACAATGGCTCAGGTGGGCCCTTTGCTTCTCCACCAAGCCTGGCCATTCGGCTGCACCCTAAAGTTGAAGTCGCTGGGTCGTATCTCCATGATCCAATTCCCTGCGGTCAGTTAGTCCCAAATCCACAAGCTCTGCTCTCTCTCAGCTGCCCCAGCCCCTGGTGCAGATTTGACAAATGCAAACAGCTACTCCAGCCCACCCCTTCGGATTTCCAGTCCTGCTCTGCTTCTCCCCTGAGCCTCTTCGTGGGTCACTGACGTGGGGTGCATCTGCCTCATTCCAGCCCTCAGAACCTGGCCAGGACTAGCACCCAGAGGTCCCTGAGAAGGAGACTGTCTTAAAATGGACCCTGAGGATCTGGAGCCCCCTGACCCCCTTGTCCTGCCCCTCCCCACTTTTAAATGCATGTAGGTGGGGGAGAAGGAGGCAGGGGGCAATGGCGAGCACCAGGTTAGAGACCTTCCTCCTCTCAAGAGTGGGATAGGATTTTATAAAAGTCACATGCGTGCGGAAAAATCAAGTTTACATAACAGTACAAAAAGTTAACAATGAGTTAACCGGTCATGATTGCTGATCTCTGGGAGGAAAAGGCTCTGGTGCCGGTTTACTTCATGGCTCAAAGGGGCCCTGGGGACCCCATAAGGGTCCCCGTGAAGGAAGGAACAGAGGAACTGGAACGGCCCGAGACTAGCCCAGAGAGAAGCAGGACGTGACCAGAAACTGCCTCCCCAGCCTTATGGGTGGGTAGGGGCTGAGGCAGAATGGGGAGGGGTGGAAAGAGCAAAGGTCAGAGAGTAGAGGGTTATTCCTGGAGGGGGCCTGGGGGAGCTCAACCATTAGCAAGCCTCAGAGGCACAGGATCCAGAGCAGGGTACCCCAAAATCAGGTCCTTGCTCCCTCACCCCTCTCTCTGCAGTTCTCATTTTAACCCTGATTGCAAAACCAGGCCCAAAGATTATAACCAGGATAGGTATGAACCAAGACCTGCCAGTCACAGGTGTCCTGGTAGGAGGGAAATAATCCCCACCTGGGCCAGGGCTGCAAATGAGAAGGGCACCCCGCCAGAGGAAGCCGATCCCTCATGCAGTTCTTTGCCCACCCTACCTCCTCGCGTGTGCGCACGCGCGCGCACACACACACACACACACACACACACACACACTCTCTCACACACGGTGGGGTAGCCCTGCACACCAACAGCGGCGCTGTGTGCCCATGTGGGTACACACAACTGTACACACCTCCACGCCACACCAGGGTACCCGCAGCCCCACAACTCCAGGCTCACCTCCACGAAGAAAAGTGCCCAGATCTCACTCCAGCGTTTGGACTCAGTGAGGGCGCCATGAGTGGCCAGATGGCTGCCTTTGACGGTGAGCGTGTAGTGGCACACACCCAGGATGGCGATGCCCGAGGCGAAGACCAGGACGTTTTCAGAGCACAGGCACAGAAACCCTGCAAGCAGGAGGGGCGGTGGGACAGGCCGCAGGGTATCTCTCTGCTCTTGGAGATCTGGGTCCAAACTCCCCACCCCGACCCCTGAGAACTCAGGTCGAAGTTGACAGGGGGCAGGGTCCTGCTGCCACTGGCAGAGATGTGCCCGGTCCGCTGCGGGGGATGGGCTGGCATGTTCCACAGGATTTGGGATAAAACAGAGCCCCACTGACCGGCCAAGGAGACGCTGAAAGAACCACAGCCAGGCCAGGGCATGCTGGGGGCCTGGGCATGCTGAGGGGCAGCACAGGAGAAGTACAGGGAAACTCCCACCCTCCCTCCTCGCTGCCCTCTGCCCACCCCTGCCCCCAGGCCGTCCTCTCCCTCCTCTCAACTTTCCCC